>RJWM01000265.1:0-44649 GCA_004363535.1 Dasyprocta punctata
AAGCTGGGGGCTGTGGGTGCTGAGGGCTGTGGGTGCTGTCCTTCGGGAAAAGGTCAGGCAGTCCTCCTGGGGTAGCATGGTGGCCTCAGAGAGTCCCAGCCACAGGTCACTTGGCCTTGTGCCTGGGGACAGGCACACCCACTCGGGCTCCGTGGAGAGGACTGGACACCGGAGGGGAGTGGCATCCCCGGAAGGCCTCAGGCCTCGTTTTAACTGGACCAAGTCCCACCCCGTAACGTCCAGCCCACTGGAGGCCCTGAGGCCCACCCCACGACCCTGGGAATCTGACTTCCCAAACCTACGGCTGTCTCTGTGCGGCCCTGCTCGGTGCTGCCCTGCCCCATGACCAGGCCTCTGGGTCAGTGGCTTGGCCTTGAGGGGCAGACCACACACAGCCTCCAGCCCGTGTGGACTCCTCTCCTGTGTTCCTAGCAGTGTGTAGGAGGTGTGACTTGGCCGCTCCGGCCTGAGGGTCCACTCCATGGGAGGTGACAGGGTGGCCAAGCTGGGGAGACCCTGGCCCCTCTGCCTGTGACGTGGGGCCCCAGTCACTTCTGCGCATGGTGGGGAGAGGCAGATATGGAGCCCACCGGTGCCGGCTGCCGTCAGGGCCCGCGGGGTCGGAGACAGGGCAGACACCCCTGGCGCAGCTGGAACCCACTGCAGTGCGCCTCCTTTCCCTTCAGCTGGGGCTGGGCCGCATCACAGGTCAACCCGTCTCCAAAGGCCACGAGTGCCCTGCTAGGGCCGGGCCATCACACTGGTCACTCGACAAGCGTTTCGAGAACCAAGACCACTGTTGTGCTCGCACTGGCTGAGGGACCCGGAGGCAGGGCTGGCCCAGTGCCAGCCCCCAGAGCTGTCCCTGACTGCCGGGAGGTGGCTTCAGGGGTGCACTGGCCGCAGAACTGCCCTTTCGGCCACTTCCACACTGTGGCATCCCCGAAGTGCGAGGTGGCTGGGAGTCTGGCTGCCATGGGCTTCCCTCTCCCGGAGGCCGGGAGAATCAAGGTGCATCCCAAACTGGACAGTGCGAGAACCCCAGAACCGGGCAGCGTGGGAGGAGGAGTCGGTGTGGGCAGCCCAGTGGTGCCCGACGCCCGCAAGCCGAGGCGCAGAGCCTGTGCGAAAGGCGCCGGGGCCCCCACCCTTCCCGAGGACGGGCAGCAGCTCCGAGGGTGAGCGTCACCGCCACAGTCTGAAGCCAGAACCCAGGAGACGTGGGTCACAGTCTCACGCGCCCCAGGCGGCTTCTGCGCCCCCTCCTCAGCAGCCCCGGCTGCTGTGGTGGGGCTGGGGACAGCTGGCAGGAACCCAGGAGGGGCCTTCTCTGGCCCACGCTGAACGTCATACTGGCAATTGGAGACCTGGGGTCTTCACATGCAGATTTATGCCAAATGAGATGCAAATCAAGACGCTGCGCTCTTAAATCCTGGCATCTCCTAAGATGATGACCCTGGGGCCCCCCCTCATCTCCAAGAAACAAAATGTGCGAGAGCCGGGCGGAAAGGAAAGGAAAGGAAGGGAACGGCGCGAGGGGCCGTGCGCGCTTGGGCGGGAGGCAACGCGGCGGGGGCGAAGGAAGAGGAGAAAGTGGGGCGCGCCAGGGCGGGCAGCGGCTGGAGCCTTTCTGCAGGTTGGCACAAACACGAATGATATGTAAACGAATGCAAAGCAGATGCGGCCGCCGGCCCGCGGCGGCGGGCGCCGGGATCCTGCGCGCTCCCCGCGGGCGGCCCTGCGCCGCGGGCCCCGACCCCGAGCGCGCGGCGAGCAGCGCGCGCCCCCTGCCGGCCGCGAGCGGAGGTGGCCCCGGGCCCCGGCGGCCCAGCGCGGGGAGGGCGGGCGCGGGGGGCGCGGCGGCCGGAGGAGGCGCGCAGGATCCCCGCCCGCCGGCGCCGATGCCGCGCTCCGAGCCGCGAGCCCGGCGGCCGCGACTCTCCGAGGTGGGTGTGCGCGGCAGGGCGGTGGGCCCGCGCGTGCTCTGGGCGGCCTGCGGAGGGCGGGCAGGCGGGAGGGAGGGACAGTGCTGCGCCCCGCGCCCCGCGCCCCGCGCCCCGCGTCCGCACTCCTCCCGGTGCACCCCGCGCCCGACCCGCGCCGTCTGTGAGGGCGGAGCCGAGCCCTCTGTTAGGGGGGTCTGGGGGACCGGGCGGGGGCGGGGATCCCGGGGGCGCCACCCCCGCGCCCAAGGCGGGGCGAGCGCGGGGTGCAGGGCGGGAGGCAGGTGGCGCGGGCTCGGGCGGAGGCGGCGGCGGCGGTGGCCGAGAGGCCAGACCGCCTGGCGGGTGCGCGCTTTGTTCCCGCGCGGCGACCCCCGCGTGGCCCCGAGGCCGCCTGCGCCCCGCCCCTCCCGAGCCAGAGGAGACGGCGCGTGGCCGCCCGAGCGCGCTCAGGCCGAGCCGGACGACCAGCAGAGAGCACCCGCCGGGGACCGGGACGTAAGTGCCGCGGCGCAGTCGCCGGTCCGCGCTGTCGTCGGGGTCTGCGCCGCACCCCGCTTCCACTTTGCAAAGTTTGCGCCCTCGGCCGGGGCAGCTGCTCGGGCCCGCAGGCGGCCGACTGCACCCTCGGGTGTGCGGGGAGCTCCACCGGCCGGGGCAAGGTTGAGCTTGGGGCACGGGTTGTCCGGGTCCTGGGGAACAGGCTGGTGACAGGCGGAGGCCACCCTACAGAAGAGACCAGAGGGGGCCTGGGTGGGGAGAGGTCCTCACCCCTCCCGCGCAGCCCCTTCTTGTTTGACCCTTGAAGTTGCCAGTCGGACCAGGTCGGAGGTGGAGGGGCCCCAGCGCCCTGGGTTGTGACAGTGAGGCGCTTGGCGGGAGTCCTCCCCCGGCCCCTGGGAACCGTCCATCTGTGGGGCAGGCCGGGAGCCAGGCTGTGGGAACGCGGGGGAGGTGGGAGCCTGCGGAGGACAGATGGCTGGAAATGCAGCCGACGGGCTGGCTGTGGCGCAGAAGGCACCGGCTGGCGTGCCCAGCTCCAGCGAGTGCTCTGGACCCGCAGCCCGGGTTCGGTGTGTGCTGGGCTGCTCTGCGCAGAGACCCTGCCCTGGGACAGGGGCTGCCGGCTCCCGGCTGCTCCGGAGCTCGGGGTGGGAGTGGGCTCCTTGGGAAACAGGACGTCTTTGCTGGTGTTTGCGTGGTGGATCTCAGTAACCGTCAGGCTGGGTCTCCGACCCCATGGCCAGGATGTCACCCCATTATGTCTGCTGGGTGTGGGTTTCCTCTCTGGACCCAGAGGCGGGAGGTTCCCAGGGCGCCACTCAGAGAGGGCTGACCGGAGACAAAGGGGCGGCGACCCGCCCTGCGCTGGGCTGGCGGTGCGAGTTGCCGGGAGGTCTGGGAAACTAACTACTGGAGGCTGGCTCACCGTCCGCAGACCCCACTCGGTGGGCAGGGCTGCCCGGCATCCGCTGGCTGGCCAGGCAGGGGCCAGGAGGTCTGTGTGCAGCCTCGGGGCTCCCGTGGAGGGCTGGCGTGGGGTGCGCGGGGTTCCGCCGGTCCTGACATCATCCTCTGGGTGGCCTTGGGAAGGCCGACGACAGGGCAGCCTGTGCCTCGGGCCCGCTGAGAACCTGTCTGCAGAGCCGCTGGCCAGGCAGGAAGGACCGTGCTGCCAGCCTGACCGCTGTCCCGCGGGGAGGGAGAAGTGGGGCAAGGGCAGCAAATGTGGCAGACGCTGCCAGAGGGCAGCGGCGCGGGAGGGAGGACAGCATGTCGTGCCCGTCTCCTGGGGAATCCGTCGTGAGCTCTGTGCACCGGCGGGGAGGGAAGGGTCCCGGGAGCAGCACCCGGCCCCGGGGCCGAGGACGGCCACGCGCCCAGCCAGGACATCCCCACACTCTCCCCTGCCCCCGGGTTATCCGTGTGATTGAGTTACCAGCCCCAGGAAATCCCTCCGAGGAAGCTCCACGTATTTTCATTTCGGCATGACTGGAAGAAATTAATTTTCTTTCCTACGCGAGGGTCTGGAGACGCCAGCAGGCTGGGTCACTAATCTGCAGGATCCGAGCGGCCGCGGTGCAGGCTGGGCTTCCTGCTGCGCCCTGTCCACGAGGCTTCCCTGCCACCTTCTGGAACCATCTGGCGCTCCGGGCCGCTCCCCTCCCCCGCCGTGCTGTGAGCAGGTTGAGTTTGGGGTTCTGATTCATCCCCCTCCCACGCGTCCTGGGTGGCGGGAGGGCGGCGGAATTGTGCCCATCTGAGTCTCCTCCCCGGCAGGGAGGGTGGGGAGCAGTTCTGGTCGTCCCCACTCGCACAGATGTGCGTGCGCACACAGGTATGCCCAGGGCCGCGCCAGCCCACACGTGCAGAGGTGGAGGCCCCGGGTGGGGGACCGGCCTTTCTGTGGGCTCCCTGTCGTGGCTCTCGTCACTTCCCGCTGCTCTGTGCTCGCGCTCTGTGTCTACTGTCCCTCGCCACCGCCAAGGCCCCCGAGACCTGGGAGGGGCTGCACCTTCCCCCCCTCGGGCGCCCACAGACTTGACCGGGGCTGGCTCCTCCTGCCGCCCTGCTGCACCCTGCCATCCCCATCTCGGGGGTCAGGCCCCGGGGCCCCGAGCACCGGCGGTGCTGCAGGTGACTGGGGCTGAGGGGCCCTGTCCTGTGTGCCTCAGGCAGGTGAGGCACAGGTGTCACCGATGTCAGGGCCTCCTGGTGCCGTGGGCGGACCTCAGCCCCTGCCCTGTCTGGGGCTTAGGGAAGCCCCATCCCCATCACCCCTGGGCCTCTGTCGCTGCGCCAGGTTCCCACGCACCCTGCTGGCTGTCACAGCAGATGCAGACCGCTGCCTGGCCACTGTGTCCCCTCCTGGGCTGTCACCGGGAGGTGGGGTGGCTCTGCCGGAGCCGCTCTGCTGGCCGAGGCAGCTCCGGGAGTGTTTGCTGACCATCCCACATGCCCTGGGCAAATATTGACTGAACACCTCCTCCTTGCTGAGCTGAAGAAGACTAATACAGTGGACCCGGGGGTGCCCCCACATGTGGGGCGCCAGGGCTCAGTGCTGGCCCGCGCATCTCCTTGGGTTCTCATGACAACCCTGGGGTCCCCGCCTTCCAGGCCCCGAGGGCCGGCACTTGCAGCCCAGCAGCCGGGGGCCGAGGCCCGCACTGCGCCGTCTCCCTGCGCCAGGCCTGGGTGCCCCAGGGCCAGCGAATGCTGCGCCTCAGCCAGGCACCCCGCCTGTCAGCAGGCGTGGAGCGGAGGAGACCGGAGGGAGGGCTCTTTCCCGTCAGGTCGTGGGGTCTGCGCCAGGCCAGGCAGCCCCTTGCTGGCTTGTCCTTGCGGCACTCTGCCTCCCAAGGAATTGTTTGAGTCAGGAACCAGCACCCCAAATTTGTCTCAGGGGTTTGTGCCCAGCTTGCCCGGGCAACACGAGAAGCCCTGATGCCATTTCTGAGGGTCCCTGGCTGGGCCCCACTTCCTGGAGCCCACACGGTGGCAGAGAGGGCAGGGCGCACCCTTAGCGCCTTGGACAGAGGAGAGGCCACGAGACCCAGAGGCCAGCGTGGGCAGCGGTCAGCGTTGGGCTGGCGACGCGGGGACAGGTGGAGCCTTGCGGCAGCTTGCAGTGAGAGAGACGGTCCGAGCCTGCTGTCCGCCGCTCACAGATGCCTCGGGGGCATCCGCCGTCCTGGGAGACCGAGGTGGACATGGCCGCGGTCAGCCTGCCGCACCCCAGCCCCGGTCACTGCCACGAAGGTGTCCCCTCTGGGGCTGCTGGGCCCTCTGAGGGTGCGGTGCCCACAGCCCCCAGGTGGACTGGAGGCCGGTGCTGGGGGCAGCGGCTGAGGCCGTCACGTGGGGCAGCAGGAGGCCACTTCCAGGCCACTCCCAGCCACCCTCGGGGCTGGGGAAGGGGACCGGGGGGTGGGCGGCTCCTGAGGGGCAGGCGCGGCCTGCAGAGGCTGCTGTGTCTCTGGGCTGTCCCCGTGACGGGTGGGGTGTCGAGGGCCCTTCACCTGGCCGTGAGGCCCTGGTGGGGAGCAGCTGGGTTCCCTGAGGCCCCGTGTCTTCCCCTCCCCTCAGCTGCGTGACCCTGTCACCGCCTCTGACTTTGGGTGCTGCCTCTTATGGTCACCGCGAGTGAGCAGACTCGGGGGTGCAGGGCAATGTGGGCAGGTGGCTGCACCCTGGCCCCACCCTGGGAGCTCCCCCATCCTCCTGGGCAGAGCAGCCCCAGACCCCATGCCCGCGTCCTCTTCCCTCTGGAGGGGCAGCCAGCCAGCGAGCGGGGAGCCGTACCTGAGCCAACAGAGGGGAAACCGAGGCTGGGGTTGCCTGCCCCTGGACTGCACGGGGCAGAGACGAGGCTTCCCCTGGCCGCGGAGCCCACCGCTGGCCTGGCTGCAGCCGCCCCATGCCCCGCCGACCCCACTGACCTGTGCCTCCTCTGTCTGGCCAGGCGCCTTCCCCAGCCCAGGGTCAGGGCCGTGAGGGCCGCAGGGCACTCTGGGAGCCGTGTCCCCCGCGTCCCTCTCCGCTTTCCCCGCCCTGACCCTCATGTCGCCACCTTTGTGTAGTCACAGGAGCGGAGTGCTCCCGTGGCAGCTGTGGGGGTCCCAGCCCTGGCCTCAAGGCGACGGCACCAAGGGTCCCTGTGCCGGGCCCGCTGCACAGCGGCCACGTGGGAAAAGGGGGAAGAGACCAGCAGACTGCAACCGCGTCCTGCGTGTCCCTTAAGCCCACTGCGACGCGGACGTGGCTGCGTCCCTGCTCTGCGTGCGCCATGCCCGGGCCCGGGCCTCGGGTCTCCAGGTCCAGCGGGTACCGCCCCAGGCACCGCCCTGCCCTCCCGCGGGTCTCACAGGCTCTGTGTCCGGCAGCAGGGCACAGGAAATCCACCTGATGACAACAGGAGCGGGAGAGGTGACCTCTGTAGGCCTGGGGGGGGCAGAGCACAGCTGGGGGCCCAGCGGAGGTGACAGGAGGCTGACGGCCAGAGGGGACCCCAGGGCGACACGTCTGGGAAGGGGGAAAGCAGGGTGCCAGGTCGGGGGACGTTGGCCTTCATCCCTGGGCATGCGGCTGGCGTGGAGGGGCAACGTGGGGGACGGAGACTGAGGGGTGCCCTGCCTCGCCCCCCGACTGCCTGCCATTGCCCTGGTTCCCGTGGCCCATCACGCCTGGTGCCAGAGGCGCCCACGCTCCGGAGGGCAGTCTCCGGGTGACACGCTTGCTCTGTGCCTGGGCGGGGCTGAGTGTGCGTGGGTGCGCACGGGCCGTGGCTTTGTGGCCAGTGCTCCCTCGGCTCACGTCCGTGCTCCGTCCATGCCGTCCTGGCGGCCACCCTTCGCTGCTTTGCAGTGTGGCCGACCCGGCTGCGTTTCTGCCGCCTGTGGGTGCTGTGGACACTTGTGGGTGTGCAGGACGTGTGTCGTCATCCCTTGGGTGGGGTCCGTAGTGGGCTCCGGGCTGCGTGGCCTCAGGGGCCTCATCCCCTGGGTGCCGAGCGATGGGTCAGGAGCTGTCTGTCGCCGGTCCAGCCGGCCAGGGACGCCCTGGCCAGGTGCTGGGGGAAGCTGTTTGCACAGCCATTGCCCAGCTGCCTGCAAGCTGTTGTCGTATTTGGTTCCACAAACAGACGCTGGGTCTTGCCAGCACCTGCTCCCACCCGCTGGCTTGAACCAGGTTCTGTACCTGGCCTTCCTGCTTGTCCCTGGACCAGGGGCTGGGGGACCCCTTGGTGTCCAGGAGCGGAACAGAGCATGCACAGGCCCCATTCCACCTGCCGTCCATGCCGCCCCCCTTCCTAGCTGTCCACTGCTCGGGGCCTTTGCACGCTGGTTCCCTCTGTTGGGGACACTCCCCCAAGCACGTGCGTGGCGGCCACCTTCCTCTCCCTCCAGTCTCTCTAGGCCCCTCTTCAGTGGCACCCACGCCCACCTCCCCTCCCCCGCTGTGCTTTCCTGCCGGCTGCAGTGGCTTCCCCTCTGGTCACTCTGTGTGGGGAGTCTTGTCTGCTCCATGCCGCAGATACCCAGGGGCCTTCATGAACAGGCACTATGCCTTGCCGGTGGGGCAATGGGCCTGGGGCCACCGATGGCCAGGGGCAACCACGCAGGTGCCCAGGAAGGGTTGCGGGGTGGAGCCCCTCTGCCCGCAGGCCGCCATCCTATTGGATCCTGGGCACAGCTGCCAGGTTCTTTCAGCTAGCTTGGGTGGGGGCAGCTCAGGCTGGTGTGCTCAGCCGGTCCTCAGCCCCAGTCCTTCCCCTTTAGACACGTGTCCTGGGGCCACCCAGCCCAGCAGGGGGCCTGGCCCAGGGACAGTGCTAGGTCACCCCCCTGGCATGCCCACAGGTCCTTGGGGCTGGGGCCTGCAGGACGTCACCTGCCGAGGGTGTCAGGGCCTCCGAGGGCATTTAGAGCCATGCAGGACGGTGGTACCATGGCCACCACTCTGCGGGCGCAGCCTGGAGTGACCTGAACCTCTCAGCACCGTCCCTGGGGCCTCGGGTTCGAGCAGTGGGAGAGGGGACAGCTCGGTGCCATGTTCACCCAGGGGTCCCCAAACATCAGCCCACAGGAGCAGTGGGGGGCTGGTTGCCTCCTCCCAGAGCATCGGGGAAGCCAGACCTGGGTGCCAGGGCCACGGTGACTCCCTGGTCACCGGACTGTCTCTCTAGCAGGGCAGGAGACCCCTCACGAGGACAGCCAACACCACCCACCCCAGGCCGCCCTCACGCAGCGCCTGAAGGCTGAGCATTCGGGACGACCCCGCCTTGCATTTCCCCCCAAGCCCAAGGCCTCACGGCCGTCAGTGCCCAACAGGAGCTGTGGAAACCCATCCCACCCAACCTTCTGCCCGAAGGACCCGGATGGCCAGGGCCGCCTGGGGTCCGTCTGGCTCCAGGGAGCACAGGCCACTGCAGCTCCAGCTGCCGTCTCCCCCTACCCAGGATGCCCAGGCTGCACCCCGGGAAGTTGGAGGAGGAGGTGTGGATGGAGGCCGGGCCCTGTCATGGGGTCCCGTGTGCTGGGCACCCCTGCAGCGAGTGATGGGGGGCACTGCCACACCCCCCCTCGTCCAGCTCCTGGCAGGCAAATGCTGCTCTCGGGGACAGTGGTGGTGTCACAGAAAAGCAAGCAGAGGGACAGAGGGACAGCTTCTCCTTCTGGGGTGATGTAGGCCAGAGCCACCACCTGGCTCAGGCCTGGCTTCTCAGGTAAAAGGACAGGGGTCGGCTGTGCCAAGGCCCTGGGGCAGGAGTGAGCCTGGCCCAAGGTGGGACAGTGAGGGCCCTTGGAGTGGAGATGCCCCTGCAGGCCACGCTGGAGGACGCGGGCTGGGGCCACACCAGGCATGGGGACAGGAGCGCTCCCTGCTGCCCAGTGTGGCGCTGGAGCACTGTGGGCCGGGCTAGGGCTCCCAGCCCCAGCCACTCACTGGATTCCACCTAGTCAGGAAACCGAGGCACCGAATGCCCCCTGCAGACCCTGGGTGGCACTGTGGGAGGTCCTGCGTGGCCTCCCTAGCCCCTCGCCACGGCCCTCCCCGTGAACGAGCTCCAGCCTCGGCAGGGGTCCCCAACAGGACTGGGCCCCGTGGACATCCCCAGGGATGCTGAGCATGCTGAGTCACACTGGGGTCATGGGGCAGGGTCCGCACCCAGGCCCAGACAAGCGACAAACGGCCTCAGGCTCTCCACACCCCCACCTGCCTGAGCTGTCCCTGCAGGCAGAGAGGCTGTCACGCCAAGAGTCCCCCCCCCCCCGACACGGGCAGGTCCTTCCCGGGAGAACCCCGAGCCGCTTGGTGGGGCTGGATCCGCTGGCAGCTCCGCAAGAGCGTTTGGAGGAATGAGTCAAAACATCCAGAAGGTTCTGCCTGGGGGGCGGGGGCAGGGCCGGCTCCGTGTCTCCCCCGGAGCAGCTGCTGCCCCGGCTGTGGCGGCGCCCGTGCCAGCGCCCGGCCCATCTGGCTGCCTGGCGACTTCCCAAGGCCGCGCTGGCAGAGTGATTGGCCCGCACCCTGACACCCCCACACGCCAGGGACACTGCGTGATGCCCCCGGCAGGACGGCGGGGCCCCTCACCCTGATGTGACCCCGAGAGCGTGTGGTGGCCCTGGCTGCTTCCTGCCAGGACCGTCCCTGTGCTTTCCTCGCTCTGCCGCTGCCACTGCGCGTGGAGGATCTCACAGCCCTGGCGCAGAGGACGCCCGTCTGGGCGCCATCGGCAGTGGTGCGTCCCTCTGTACCCCACCCTGTTGTGTCTACCTGGCCCCAAGAACCCCGGCCTGACCAGCTTTCTGGCTGCTGGACCCTGCTTCTTCAGTGTCTTGGTGGCATTTGTGCCCCGCAGTCAGCACTGGGAAGGTGGGTGGGCACGGGCTCAGGGCCCGCCGTGGCCACCCCTCACCCCACCCTGGACCCGTCCTGGCTGTGCTGACTTCAGGAGCGTGAGCATCCTGGGGCCACACCTGTCTGTCCTCGGACCTGGCGGCTGCTGTCGACGCTGGTCTGATCCCTCCCGTGGTCTCAATGCATTGTCCCTGTGGGAGACGTGACCACCGGGGCCTGCTCAGCTGCCCGCACCCCAGCCTCACTCTTAACCCCTGGGTGGGGCAGCGCAGAGCCCTTGTCACCTTGGTGCTTGGACCCCCGGTGTGTCACAGCCCCAAGGGACAGGCCTGGGTGCCCTGCTCTGTGCCCCCCTCAGGGAGGAGCCCAGCGTTCTGACCACAGCCTGTTCCTGCCCAGCAGCCCCACGTGTGAGGGCGCCCCTGTGCGGAGCCTGCACCCTTGGCACTGTGATCTCAGCACGTGTGGGCTCTGGTTACGAGGCCACCAGAAAAGACCCAGACGTCAGGACAGTCGTGGCGGCGGCAGGAGGAGCGGGTAGCCTCGAATCCGAGGCCCTCGGCCAGGTCCCACTTGCAAATCAAATGTAGCAGGAACCGCCAGGCCGCCCAGCTGAGGAGGAAGAGGCGAGGGGAGGGTGGGGGGGAGGGGGTGCACCAACCGCACCCCTGTGGCCACGGCCTCGCTCCCTGGGCTGCGTGCGTGGCCTCCAGCCCTGTCCCTCTGCGTGGGCTCTGGGTCTTCGAGGTCCCCCGTGGGAGCTGGGTGCTGCGTCGGTGAGCCTGGGCCTGTGTGAACAGGGTTTCCTGCGCTCCCTGGGCCTCAGGGCCGGGTCTGTGAAGTGGAGATTGCGATGCCGCGCCGCGCCGGCCTCACGCAGGCTCACCGGTCGGCTGTCGGGAGGGGTCAGTTAAAGCGAGCACTTGTCCCCTCGTCGTGAAGGCTTGGGGCAGAGGCCAGGCCATCAGCACACAGGGTCCCCGGGACCTGACCTTGATAGGCTGCTGCCCTCGCGCCGGCTGTGACGTCGGGAGAGGGCGGTGAGGACAGGCCACGCACGGCAGCAGTGACACTGGGGGTGGGGAGCAGTCGCCGCGTCACCCAGGATGCTGCACCAGCATCAGAGGAAGTGCGTTCCCTGGGGTCACACCCCCACTCCGGCCACGGTCACCCCAGCACCCCTGCCACTGCTGACCTGATCCCCTGGGCCCCCTCCCGCCACCCAGGCCACAAGACCTACAGGGGGTGTGGGACGCCGGGAGGGGCCCCCGGCCGGACCCACCAGGGAGGCCGGGGAGGAAGTGCCCACGTGGCTCCAGGACCAGGAAATCCTGGCTGGCAGGGTGCCACCCACCGTCACCAGCCAGACGTGCTTCGGATCCCTGCCAGGCGGGGTGGGGGTGGGGGTGGCACCGGCTTCCCCACTCCATGCCATCCTTCCTGCTGCCTGCGTGTAATTAACAGAGTAATTAAAAACAGGATGAGTTAATTGGTATTCATTTATGTGGCAGATGTTTTTAATTGAGGCAGGAAACAATTTACCTGTTTACATAAACAATGGCAAAGGCAGCCTTGTAAAACACATTTTTTTATGTGTCTTCCTCCCCCTGCCTGAGAGGAGGATCGACAGTGCCCGTCCCTGTGGTCCCCGCGTGGCCCGGGCCACGGCCTGTGGAGGAAACATCTGTACCGGGCCTGCTTCCTCCTGCACAGGCAGGGCTGTGGTGTCCCCAGGTCTGGGGCCCAGCAGCCAGCGGAGACCCCACCTCGGGGAGGGCCGGCCGAGGGCTGGCAGGCTTGGCGTTCTGGGTGACCGTGCACGACAGGGCAGCAGGCTCCCCAGCACGGTGACGGAGACCCACGGAATCGGGTGTAAACGTGGCCACTTTGTGGTCGTCAGGAGCACCCAGGCCTTGGCGCTGCTGAGCAGGCCTGGAGCTTCACACTGGGCTTCCCCCCCGGGACGGGCGGGCGGAGCACGCTGGGCTGCCTGGCCTCGGCCGCCGGGGCGCCCCAGCAGTCGAAGCTGCGGACGCCGCCTGTCTGCAGACGGGCTCCACTCGGCCGAGTCCCTGAGCCTGCCGACTACCCTCATTCCTGGGGTGCCGCCTGGGGCAGGGGAAACCGAGGCTCATGGGCCCAAGGCGGGGTTGTGCGCCAGCGAAGGTTCCCTGGCTCGGGTGGAGACGCCCACTTTGCGGTTCGTGGCAGCGGCTGGCTGACTGGTGGCCTGTGTCTGGAGCCACCCGGCTTGAGGTCAGGGTGCTCTCTTCCCGGGACCCTCGCTCCCAAGGCCACGCTGCTGTGTGGGGCCGCACTGTGCGGGCAGCCGGCGCCAGGCCCTCCTCGGCCGTGGGAAGAAGTGTGGCAGGTGGAGGTGGCAGCCCGGGTCCCCCAGGCCGTGTGGGACCTGTGCCGGCCATGTGCGCGTCGGCCATCGCTGCGCTCGGCCTGGGGCCTCTGCCGCCCAAGGAGGCGCTCCCCACCTGACACGTGTGCTGGACGCTGTCCCCGGCGGTGCCTTGGCCCCGTGTGAGCGGGATTCCTCGCAGTCTGGGGCGGGTGCGGCCTCTCTCGGCCTCCTGTCCAGCCTTGGCCCTCAGCGTGGGCACAGCGGCCTGCCCTCTGCTCGGCATCCTGGCCTGGCCTCCACTGCCCCAGGCTCGCCACAGTCAGGATGGGCAGGGAAGATTCTCACCCAGGCCCAGGTCAGGCCCAGCGGGCAGCAGAGCCAGCCTGTGGGTTTGCACTGCACCCGTGCATTAACTAACGGTCGGCCGCCCTGCGGGGCTGGGCTGGGGGGCTCCCTTGGACGTCACCCCGCGGTGCCAGGGGGAGGTACACAGAAGGCCGTGACTGGGTCCCTGCCCTGCTGCTGCCCAGGCTGCGCTTCCTGGCCCCAAAGCGGTGCTGCGTGCACAGTGGGTGCTGTGTCCTCAGCCAGGGTCGGCACCCCCCCATCAGGAGAGTCACACACTGCACGTGCGTGCACACGTGCACGTGCTAGCATGCGGTGCATAGGTACATGTGCATACACATGTGTGAACACATGCACAGACAGGCATGGCCCACGTGTGTACACATGCAAGTGTGTGCCTTCACATACACACGGGTGCCTACACGTACACATGAATGCATACATGCGTGTGCACAGTGCACGCACACCTGCGCCCACAGACACGAGTGCCCCTTCATGCACACACGCATGCAGGAGCTGAACTTAGATGCAAGCTTGGGCCTGCGCAACCCAAAGCTGCAGTGGGGGCCGTGTGTGACTGTGCTCCTGCCCCCCGTGGGCCCTGTGCCTGGCCAAGGCCCTGCACTGTGACACTCAGGAAGGGGCTGCATTCGTGACGTCCCGAGAGGCCACACGTAGGACTCTAGGGGATGGCCCTGCTTAGCTGTGGGCTCCCAGGGCGGCCCCTCCGTGCCCTGCCACTCGCCCGCTCAGAGCTGTCCTCCCAGTGTCCACGCCCACCGAGCCCCACAGGGAGCGTGGGAAGGGACCAGATGTGCCCGCCTGGTGCACCCTCCCCCGCCACCCTGCCCGGCCTGGCCGCCTCCTGGCAGTGGGCGGCCCAGATGGCGGGTTTGCCTGCCCCGGCGCCCAGGGAGCTGTGGCCGCGCGGCCGGCAGCTGGGCGGGGAATGTACTTCCCGCAGACGAGCGCGGCCGGGTGAGCGGCCCTGGACATCTGGATCCCATTTGCAGCCCTCGGGGAGCACAGACGGCTCCAATCCCAGCCGCTCTGAGCCCCCCAGGCAGGGTGCCCAGGAGGGCGGGCTCGGGCTCGCCAGGCCACGCCAGGCAGCCCAGAGTCTGGCTCACTGCAGCTGTGGCCCAGCCCTGACTGAGGAGAACCCGGCAGCGGGCAGCAGCATGGGGACCCTAAGCGTCCGTTTCTCTGTCCGCGTGCCTGTCCAAGGCGGGACCCCGTTGCCCCCGGCGTGACAGTGCCTTTCCCTGTCGGCACCATCTGGGCACATGAAGGAGGTTCAGGGTTCAGGCCATACAGGGAGAAGTGTTGGCCAATTGCTTCCACAGCGCGACCTCAGCAGATCTACCGGACTCTGGCCCCGCCCCTCAGGGAAGCTTATGATGAGCATGTGAGTGGCTCTCGGGGTGTCCCCGCAGGGCCCGGCCTCACCAGCATGCGCACCGTGTGCCCCTGGTGCTGTTGGCTGTTTGTCTTTTTCATTGCTGTATAGCGAGCGTGCCACCGTGTGACTGTGCCACGATGCACGGTCATTGGAGGGGTCCAGGTTGGGCTTCTCGGGATGCTGAGCTCATGAGATAGGACGCCGTTGGCTCTGCATTCAGCGGAGAAAATGCCGGCCTTGGGCGCGACCGTCAGATGGGCAGGTGCGCCCCTGAGCATCCAGCCTGTTGTCCCCACCATGCACCTGTCCTGGGGTGGGATTGCTGATTGCCCCATCAAAGTCCACATGCCACCAGGGTCAGGGTCAGAGAGCTGAGGGCAGGGTGTGGGTCGCATCCTTGCCTGGCCGCCACTGCGCTGACCGTGAAGTCTGAATGCTGGGCTCTGAGGTCCGGTCCAGCTCTGCTGTGCCCGCTGCCCCCAGGTCTTCCGACCCCAGATGGCTCCGTGCTTCTGGCCGGGCTGGGCCAGGCCGCCCTGTGCTGAGGGCAGCAGGATCGGTGCCACCGAATGCTGGACTCTGTCCCGTGACCAGGCCCCAGGGCCAGCGCTGCCTGGTCACATCCCACGTCAGGCGGAGTGTGTCCTGGGGGGTGAGGGGCACGGGTGGCCACGGCCGGTGTGACAGACCCCAAAGCCCCCAGGTGGGGTCTGCGGAGCAGGACTTCTGCAGAGCCCTTGCCACGGACCGGCTCCACAAAGCCCAGTCTGGAGCAGAGGGGAGCCCCGCCCCCACACAGCGAGCCACGTGCTGCTGGCTGCCAGGATGCGGGCGGTGGGCGGCACACCTCCTGCAGCACCCTATTGCCCGGCCTGTTCCGCGTCTGCCCGCAGGGTGCCAGGGCAGGGTACAAGGACCAGGACCCGCGTCGCGGTGGCTCAGCTCTGACAGGTGCGAAGGGAGGGCGGGTCGTGGGCGGGGGAGGCCAGTGCCTGGGGTAGGGGTCCCTTGTGCAGGGCCCTGAGGCCTTCGGGACGGCGCTGGCAAAGGCACGGAGGGAGGCACTGTCCTCCAGGGCTCTGTGGACAGGTCAGAGCCAGGGTGGTCCTCCACTCACCAGGCAGGGGCCACTGTCCCCTGCCCACGTCTCCCTGGACACGTCCTTCTGCCCGTGCCACAGGACCGGCCCAAGTAGACTGTAGAGCGCGAGCGAAGTGGCCTCTCTGTCCCCATCTCGGGGCCTCAGTGTCCTTGGGACTGTGTCGAGGTCCCTGTCTTGACAGGAGGACTCCACCATGGGCTCTTAGGGCGTCCCCGCAACCCTGGGCTGTGAGTGGCCCACGGCGGCCCAGACACAGTCACCGCCACCTGGGGCCCGAGGGCTGGCACTGCCCGTGGCCAGCAGGGTGCGTGTGCCTCAGAGCCAGGCAGCCACAGGGTCACGAGCACTGCGGCCCGGGCCCCTCCCCAGGCCTGGGGTCCCAGGCAGTTCGGCCTGGCTTAGACCTGGGATGCGGCGTCCCAGGGGCAGCCTGAGCACCCCTCCCCGGGGTCTGCCGGGGTTGGAAGAACAGCTCCAGCATGTGAGACCTGGGGAGCCAGACAACATGGCCACACCCCAGGGTCCAGGACAGGAACCCTGAGCCCCAGCCCTCCGGGAGATCCCAGGAAAACCCCTGCCCAGGTCACCTGGGGCCTTGAAGAAAGAGCCGCATGTCCCCATGGGAGGCACCGTGGCGGCAGGGACCCTCCTCGGCTGCAGAGTCCCTGGTGCCACCACACCCTGCTTTCCCGGGTCCACCCAGGACCACAGAAGCAACACCATGGTGCTGAGCACTCGGAGTGCAGAGCCCACATCCCCAAGCTGGCTCAGCAGGGTGTCCCCATCACGTGGCCTGGCGGACACCAGGCGGCCATGGGTGGCTTTGCCCGTTACACTGTTCGTGGGGTGACGTTCACTTGAGTCCGTGCCCTGCTTGTGAGGAAGCCAGGGTTCCTGGGATGAGGACACAGGGGGTGCTCTGGGCCCCCAGGGCCTTGAGACAGGACGTGGAGACCTTCCTGTGGTCACCGCCGGCCTCCCCGCCCCCGCAAGGTGCTCTCGCGGATCCTGTGGGGCTCAGTGGTGACGTCGGCGCGAGCGTGTGGTAGTTCTGGGGTGCTGGGCCAGCGCGGATGCGCCCTGTCCTGTCCCGGGGCCTGGGCCTGGGTGGCTGTGAAGGACCTGGGCAGTCCCTTGTGGGCCCCTCGTGGCCGTGGATCAGCAGGTGTTCGCTGAGCTCCCCTGCATGCCCGGTGCTGTGGTGGGTGCTGGGGATGTGGCCGTGGATGTCACAAAGCCAGGCCCTGTGGAGCTGACCTGGAGACAGACGGCACAAGAAAATACGGAAGGGTGAACTCGGTGCAGACCCTGAGAGTGGAGGCCGTGGTTCTGAGGAAAACCGCGTAGATGTACTAGACCAAAGGGTGGGTGAGGGCACCGCGGGAGCTGGCATTGCTGCAGAGGTGGCGGCAGTGCAAAGGCCCTGGGGCCGCGAGCTTGGCCCTGGGTGAGGGCAGCAGGCTCTGGCAGTGGGACGCATCCCAGGGCTCAGCTGGCCGCAGGGTCGTGAGGTGGCTGTGGGGGCCCTGCCCCGGCAGCCTCCCTCCCCTTGCTCGTCCTCGCTTTTCCACCAGGAAGATGCCACAGGGGAGGAGAAGGCAGCGGCCTAGGCGGCTCCTGGTCCTCGTCCCCTGGCGCCATCTTCACTGTTCCCAGGGCGAGTGTGCGTTAGACCTCGCTCTGCGTCCCCGACCCACAGATGGGGAAACTGAGGCAGCCCTCCCAGGTCTCAGCCTCCAGAGTCAGCCCATTCACAACCAAGCCAGGGAGGAGACTGAGGCGCGGCGCTGTCCTGGGTGTGGCCAGGTGCCTTTGACCACGTACGTGGTCGCCGTGGCATGTGGGCTCAGCTGCCCAGGCCATGCCGCTTCTGGCCCCTGCCCATGCTAGGGGGTGAGCTGAGTCCACAGGAACAGCCTGGCACTAGGGGCAGCACCCCGTGGGCTTTACCCCATTGTGCCTCAGTTTCCCCATCTGTCAACCTCACAGATTGGCAGCAGGCAGGAACGAGGTGGCCTGGGTCGCGTGTGGGTCCCCAGCCTGCCCGCCTCACTGCTGGGCCAGTTCCCCGGGGGGCCCAGCACAGGACAGTGATGGACGGCGGGTGGCTTGGCCACTCCGGCGTGGTCCGCCCTTTCCCACCACCGCCCACACCCCCCCAGACGGGCTGGGAACGGATCCGGATCCACTGCCTGGGAAGGCACGGGCCTGGGAACTCTCCCTGGGCCTGGACGGGCGGGCCGGGCGGCGCCGCGCACACCCAGGGGACTTCGGCCAGAGCACGTCGGGCTGGGCAGCGGCGGAGGGCGCTCCCTGCCAGCTCTGTGCCTCAGCCTCCCCCACCGAGGGAAGTGGCAGCGTCCGCCCCCGGGGCTGCCTGGGCCCTGCGTAGGGAACACAGGTTTTTATCTATGACTGCACCCCCAAGCGCACTGTCTCCTCAGGATGCAGGAACGTGCTTTTCTGTGTGGGTTCGGGCTCTTTTTGGGCTTCTTAGTGCCCCCAGGCCTTCACCTTGGGCCCCACTTCTGACCCAAGGTCTCACGGGGCGTCCAGAGCGTCCCCCCCGCCCAGTGCTTTTCTGAGCCAGGAGGGGCTGTGACCTGGGAGGACTCCCTCTGGGGACAGGCAGCCCTGTCCTTTCAGGCCCACGCCACCTCCGCACAGGGAGCTGGGCTCGGTTCAGGAGTCTGGGGGTTGGGTCCTGGCCCCCGTGAACATGACCTGGAGGATGCAGCCCACTCCCTCAGTGGCAGGTCATGTGGAGAAACCATGTCCTGCGTGCCTCCTCGTGGCACCCCCAGCACCCCCTCCTGCCCCACCCAAGATCCAGGCAGCCGTACCCCCGGCTCCCCAAGGTGGTCAGGCCTCCCGGGGCACCCGGGGCCAGTTGTGCTCATGGCAGCCCAGCCCTCAGGCCACAGTCAAAGCACTTGAAGCGCAGCCAAGACTCACGTGGCGCCGTCCGCTGTCTCCCGCAGCTCCCGAGGTCACGGCCCAGGGTGGAGCGGCTGGGGCGCTGCCGCCAACGCCCTGCGAGCTTTCCCGGGCCAGAAGCCCCTGCCCCGAGGCCTCAGGCTGCCTCTCGGCGCGAACCTGAGCGCCCAAGGGGAAGGGCACTGGGGACAGAAGAGGCCATGAGGCCCTGGAGAGCCAGCACCATATGGACGTTCAGATGCCAGATGCTGTGTGACTTGGGCAGATTCCGACCTCCAGGAAGGGGGCTGTGCCTGGCACCAACCCCACAGGGTCTGTGGGGACACAGTGTGTGCAGGGAGCCAGGCTGCTTCAACCTGTGGCACTGTCCTTTCTACTTCGGGGGTGACACCGAGTCCCTGCCAGTCACGGGGCACCAGCAGGGCACTGCGTGTCCCAGCCTCGCTATCTGGAGCAGCGTGGACACGGGTGGTGTCCGGTAAGCATTTGCTGAACAATTTGGGGTGAGATGTGTCACCAAGGGGTGCCAGGTGTTCCACCGCCCGTGTGGCACAGCTGGTCACCGAGTGTCCTGCGTTCACGTCGTGCTCCTGGGTTCCGAGCCACCCCCACAGAAGAGACCTGGAGACCCTGAGCAGCAGTGTCCCCAGTGTCCTGGGCCTGTGACCCAGAGCCAGCCTGGCATGTGGAGTCCCTGGCCCTGCCCTACCTGCCGCTGCCCAGGGACGCCCGGTCAGATGGGGTCCGTGAGGCTGGGCGGCTTCCCTCTGGGGCACCTGCGCTTTTGCCTTCTTTGGTTGTCACCAGGCCCGGCCGCTGGCCCTGCAGCGGGCGCGGCGTTGACAGGTCCCCACAGCTGCGGCCACACGTGTGCCCAGCCGTCAGCCTGGGACAGGCGGTGGGGGAGGCGCCCTGCGGGAGGGAGGCCAGCGGCTGCAGCTGAGGCGGGCAGGTGCCAGGCCAGGCGCGGGTGGTGGAGGAGGCACGTCCCCATGTCTCTGAGCTGCCCTTCCCTGCCAGCGGTGGGGCTGTACGGTGCTGGTGGGGATTGTGGCGAGTGTCCTGTTGGCCACCATACCCCAGGCTGGGAGCTCCAGACCCTCATGTGCCTCTGTGGCCCCGCAGCAGTGCCCAGGCATTGGGCCAGCCGGGACACCACATGGCTGAGACAGCTGGCAGGCACGGAGGCCCCGGTTCTAGCTCCATCTCCTCTGCCCCGCTGTGTCTTGAGAAGCTGGGCCCTGGGTGTCTCTGTGCCTGGTGCGGTGACCCTGATGGCTGCGCCTGGCCCTGCCTGCCAGGGACCCCTTGGGGCCCTGCTCTGGGACCTGGGGACTCAGGCCTCGGGTCGGTGGCGCGCCCCAGCCCCCTCTTTATCTTCCTGCTTGCTCCCCACTCCATCCCTGAGGGGACTCAGCTGAGCCACAGGATCCCAGGCTGGGGCGCCTGCTGGCCTGGTGACACAGTCCTGGCCGAGGACATCCAGCTGGCATGAAGGTCCCTGGGGGCGCAGCGATCAGAGGTTCCCACCCCCGAGTGCCACCTCCTGTTTTAGCATCAGAAAACTTGGAGGCTTCACCTGGGACCCTCACTGTGGAGCAGCTGGGGGACCTTGCCTTAGGGGTGCCGTGCCCACCTGCAGACCACAGCCAGGTGCCCCGGCCCGCCTGGCCTGGCGGGGCTGCAGTCACCTGCACGACTGTCTGTGAGGGGCCTGGGGCTCTGTGGGGGTGGGGACCCGGCGTCAGTGCGTGGCCTCACCACCCCTCCCCTCCCAGCCGACAGGACAGAGAAGGCCACAGCAATGCCCGACTCCCCGGCAGAGGTGAAGACGCAGCCCCGGGCCACGCCCCCCAGCATGCCACCCCCGCCACCCGCTGCGTCCCAGGGGGCCACGCGCCCGCCCTCCTTCACGCCGCACACACGTGAGTAGTCCCGGGGCGTGATCGGCCCTGGCGCCATTCTTGCACCGGGAGCCGGCCCTGCACTGTCCAGCCGTGACTTTGGGCAAGCTCTGAACCTCTGGCCTGCCAGGCTTCTCATGGTAGTGCGTGGCGTCCAGGGTTCCGACCCCAGTGGGCAGCACACTGTGGCCACTGGGTAACCGCGGGCGCCCCGAGGGCTGGCTCTGCGCAGGGCTGTGGGCACAGCCCCTGGACGAGTCGGGGCAGACAGGTCAGAAGCTGGGGCGGGCTGCCCTGAGCCCTTGGGCTGTCGCACGAGTCTGGAGCAGGTGCCGCAGGCTGGGCCATGGCCACCAAGGGAGCCCTGTCCTTTGAGGCTGTGACCCTGAGACCTGGGGTCCCGAGCAGTGGGGAGGGGCCGGCACAGGGAGTCAGGGACTCAGAGTGTGGCCTAGCGTTTCTGGGGTCGAGCGGGAGACCCATGTGGCCCCACACAGACCGCTCCCATGATGCCCTCGGGGACAGGACCTCGGCTCCTCGCCTGGTGAGCCGGTCCCCAGCGGCCCGTGAAGCCGGAGCGGCCCCTCAGCCGCTCTTCCCAGGCTCAGCCCGGAGCCTGCTTTGGTCTCTTCATTGCAGGCCGGAAGCCGGGCCGCCCTGACTTCGCGCGCAGAGGGCTCTGCCCCTGGGAGGCCTGGCTGGGGCGGCCCAGTGCGAGGCCGCTTGTCCCTGGTCAGCAGCTCTCACCTCCCGGCCGGTCTGCTTTCAGGGTAGAGAGCAGGGTGCCCCCGCTCCCGGCCGAGGTCCCCCCAGGGACACCAAGACACAGGCTCCTGTACGCCCGACGTCCTCGCACCTTCACCGTCCTGCGGGCCTCTGGCTCCCGCGTAAGGGTCCGGCTGGGCCCTGGTCCCCATGTGATGCCAGCTGGGCCCCTTGCAGCAGGGCCCTGGGCCTCGAGGTCCAGGAGCGCAGTGGCCGCACCAGGCGTGCCCTGGGCCGTGCTGCTCCGGCAGAGTTGGCCGCACACACACCGACCTCCTACACAAGGCGGCCGGGCAGCCAGGCAGTCTCGCTGCACTGGGCAGCTTCGAGCTGGTGCAGCAGGTGGGAGGGAGGCCGCTGGCTGCAGGCTGTGGCGGCCCCGGGCAGTGGGGAGAGGGCCAGCACCCACGGAGGCACCCACCAAGTTCACCGGGGCTCCGAGTGGGCCGCACCGCAGCGGCCTCCCCGCCCCAGGCACTGGCCTGGGGACCCTTGGGGCTTTGCTTTTTTGCAGCCATGGAGCAGAGGGGAGGTGGCCTGTGTGGCTCAGTGTCCCCGCTCCTCCCCACCCCGTGACCCCCCTCAGGTCACTTTTCCGGGTGGGAGTCCCACCCCGGAGAGTGCCAGGAAGCGGCGGCTCCTCCTCCCCAGGCAGCGCTCAGCAGGCGTGCCCACCTGAGGTCTGGCCTCCTCTGGGGTGGCCTCCGCGTTGTCCCCGAGCCACATGTTCCTGGGAGTCCGGGGTGTTCACTGCACCCTCACCTGCCTTGCAGCAGCCCCGGCCAGGCCTCTGCAGCGGCCTGGACACCTCTGAGCCAAGCTGGCGAGACTGACCTTGACCCTGGGCCTGAGGCCGCGATTTTCCTGGCCGGCCCTCAGCCCTGAGCATGGCTGATCTTGGAGCTGAGCCACACGTGGCTGGAAGGTGAACAGGGAGGCTGAGGCAGCGTGGCCTGGAGGAGTACAGGCAGCAGGGGCCCGGGCCACACTCGTCCACGGCTGCAGCCCTCTGGCCCAGGTCTCCGCGCAGCCCCGTGACAGGCTCTCTGTCTGCTCGGGGAACCCACCAGCCCACCTGGCTCCTCCGTGCACGCCCCTGCCCCGGGCTCTTGCCCTGGGCGTCATTCTGGGGCCTGCGTCTGAGCCAATCGCTGACACACAGCTCGGGCCAGGGGGAGCCCTGGAAAGGGGGCTTTCTAAGAACTAGAGTCCCATCTGCACTGATGCAGAGGCTAAAATTCTCGTAGACCCCAGGGCTCCTTCAGGAAATGACCTTAGAGGCCACCGTCCAGCCCCGTCCTTTCCAAAAGGGGAAGCTGAGGCCCGAGGGGCGCGGTCCAGCCCAGTGGCGGCCTCCTGACAGCGTGTTCTTCTTACTTTACTTACAGATGGCGAGGATGGGCCTGCGACGTCTCTGCCCCACGGCCGTTTCCACGGCTGCTTAAAGTGGTCCATGGTCTGCCTCTGTAAGTAAAATAACAAGAACTGCGAGCCTGCGGGAGGCCCCGTGGGTCCGCGCGCTGCTCAGAGGGCAGGACAGGGCCCGCAGTGGCCTTGCACACTGACACCCCGAGCCGCTTTCCCAGCGGCCAGCCTGGGTGGCGGGGCTGTCCCCAGGGCTACGAGGACAGAAAGGGGCAGTGACATAGGTCAGGGCACGTCACGTTCCGCCACTCAAGGGCTGGGCCTTGCAGGGTGACCTGGGGGAAGCAGGGCCACTTGTGCCTCAGTTTCCCCCAGTGAAGCAGGCCCAGAGGAGGGCCTGCGAGTCGGCACTGTGGCTCCACACACCTGTGGGAGCTGGGAGTGTCTGCCTGGCAGTCGGTTCCCCCGAAACGGGGCAGGAGGCTGACCTCAGGGCCCCGTCCCCCGAGACCGAGCGAGCACCCTCCCTGGGGGGGCTGAGAGGAGGAGGTGCATGGATGGCATCCGGACTGCCGGGCCCTTCCTCCTCGCTGCCGTGGCACCAGACCCCGGCCCAGACCCCACACAGTGGCCGTCCACATGGCTGTGTGGTTCTCCCTGCAGTGACCACGGTCCTCCCAGCTCCAGAGCTGCCAGCCCCTCCGCAGGGAGAGAGTGGCACGGGGCCGTTTGTGGGGTTCCTCCGTCCCCACTGACCCCGCCAAGGCCGCGAGGCTGTGGAGCCTGGGGTGTCGCGTGGGCCCCTGCACCTCAGCTGGGACACGTGTGCGTCTAACTTAGTAACGCACCTGTCGCCAGAGCGAAGGCACTTGTGCTGGGGGCTATTTTCGGCGTCTCTTTAGCAAGCTGCTGAGGCTGCTGGCAGCTGGGAGGACAGACGGCAGCGAGCGGGCTGCAGGGACCCGGGCGCCGGGGCCAGCCTGGTAAGCGGCCTCGGGAGGGCGGCCTCGGAAGGGGCCTGGCACGCCCATCTCCGAAGCCGTTGGGGCCCACAGGACTCAGGAAACGAGTCCACCGCGATGGTGAGGTCTCCATGGCAAACGGGCTCCTCCCTGGTGGGGCTGACAGCGCGCGGCCGTCACGGGCCCTGACCGGGCGTCTGTGAGTCAGTGGCCACCGTGAGGTCAGAGCTCACCTGCGGGGCAGAGCCAGCCACAGCAGGGGCCAGGGCTCCGGGGCCGCCCTGCAGGCGTGGCCCGGGCCCAGAGCCTGGCTGTCTGTTCTAGGCCTCGAGGAGCTCCCAGGTGGCCAGGCCAGGCCGGCAGGCAGCTCCAGCCCTCGTGTGCCCACGGCAGCCTCTCCCAGTATTGCAGCCCCAGCAGGGCCGGCGCGGTGCTCAGCTCTCGGCCCGAGAGTGTCCTCACGGCACCCGGCCTGCTGGCTGCTCACGGGGAAGCCCCGGGGTATCCTCGGGAGGGTGCCGGGGCACTCAGGCCTCCCTGGGCTCTCCTCTGGGACATCATGGATGAAGAACTGTGGCAAAGGCCTGTGTGACCACAGTGGCTGTCCCCACCTTCACACATGGGGCACTTGAAGGTGACTGCCAGGCCTGAGGACAGGGGAGAGCCCGTCCACCCTCCCTCAGAGCATCCCTGGGCGGGGGCCCCCGGGCTAAGGGTCAGCGTGGGGTGAGGGGCAGCTCAGGGCTGCCCTGCGGGGTCTAAGGCCCCCGTGTCCTGGCCCAGCTTTCAGGTGGCCAGCAGCTTCGTGTAGGGTGGGCCAGCCGGGCCTGTCTGTGTGGCCAATGCGGGGCCTCAGTGAGGTCTGACCGCAGGGAGCAGAGGAGCCTAGGTGTGGGCAGCCTGAGACCCCAGGGCTGGCCACGTGGGACCAGGTCCCCGCCTCAGGCCTGCACAGTAGACCGAGGGGTGGCCAGACCCAGCAAGCAGTCAACAGAGATCACACCCAGTCCCCGGTCAGGACAGTCGGGGGTGGTCTGCCTGAGACCCCCGGGGCTCAGCACAGGCAGGAAGCGGCAGGTGTCCCAGGCTGGCTCGGCAGAGCCCACTGCACCTGGATAAGGGGACTCCATGCCCCCCGGCACCCACAGGCCCCACCAGGCCTCACCGCAGAGGGCGGGGGTGGCCAAGCCCCCAGGAACTCGGCCCTGGGGAAGAGGGGGCCTTGACCACCCATGCCCCATCCCTGCAGTCTCAGCTCGGCCTGAGAACTCAGAGGCAGCACGGCAGGCCAGGACAGTGCCCGGGGCAGGAGCAGAGCAGGGCTGAGCAGGACAGGCTCGTGCGCCTGCGTGTGTACACATGTGTGCGTCTGTGTACGCGTTCGCGGTCTGGAGCTGGTCGCTCAGGATCCCCAAGGCCGGGCACAGTGCAGATGCCCGAGCATGGGGCTGCCCCCCCACCGCAGCCTCTGCCTCCTCATCTGGGCTGGGGGTGAGGACACGCCTGGGCCACGACACCACAGCCCCGGTGTCCCCCCGCGCCCGGGGACACTGACCTGACGGTGGGGCCAGCCAGCACCTCGTCTCGGTGACAGACAGTGCTGGCCCTGCGGCGTGTACATCAGCTGTCCCTGCCTGTCCCCAGCATGCCCCAGCTCGGGGCCGGTCCACGCCCCTGCATGTCCGGCAGCCTTGGGCAGGACCCAGCCTGCTTGTCCTGGAGAGTCCAGTCCAGCACCCGGCCCGTGGGCGATGGGCTGGCTCGGGTCGGGGGTGTGTCCGGCTGGAGCGACGTGGCCAGGCTGCCGCACTCCTTGTCTCCATCCCCAGGAGAGGGGACAGGGAGCCTGTGGGGGAGAAGTCCTGACCTCCAGCCCCACACAGGTGCTGTCACTTAGGGACCACTGTGCCCCTGGGCACAGCCCCCATCCTGGTGCCATTTCTGGATCTTAAGGGGCCACGTGGCCCCTGCATGGCTTCAGGGACCCCACAGCCATGGGCTCAGCGCACCTGGCACCTCCACTCTGCACGGCCCGGGACCTGCTGCTGTCGTCCGGTCGCGGCGCTGCAGCCCCACTGTGTCACTGCCCGTCCGCGTCACCACCTGCCTCTCCCTCCCTCCCCCTGCAGTAATGAACGGCGGGAGCCACTCGCCCACGGCCGTGCACGGCGCCCCGTCCACGCCCAATGGCTTCAGCAACGGCCCGGCCACGTCGTGCTCGGCCGCGCTGTCCACGCAGCACCTGCCCCCGGCCTGCGGGGCCCGGCAGCTCAGCAAGCTGAAGCGCTTCCTCAGCACCCTGCAGCAGTTCGGCAGCGACATCTCGCCTGAGATCGGGGAGCGCGTGCGCATGCTGGTGCTGGGGCTGGTGGTGAGTGGGCTGCTCCCGACGCGCGCGTGCGCACACGGGCTCCCTCACCCTGGCTGGGTGTGGTGACAGCCCCCTCGCCCAGATGTGGGTGGCAGCGGGCTGTCGCCGACCCACAGTTGCTTTCTCCCAGAACTCGACACTGACGATCGAAGAGTTCCACTCCAAGCTGCAGGAGGCCACCAACTTCCCTCTGCGGCCGTTCGTCATCCCCTTCCTGAAGGTAGCACGGGCCCCGGCCCCACCCCTGTGTCTGGCCAGGTGTTGTCCCGGGGAGAGCAGTGCTGAGGGTCAGGGCCGATTCCTGCTGGTTAAGGAGCAGACTAGTTGTCAGAGCTGATGAGTTAGCACCAAACCAGGGGCTCTAGGGCAGAGCACGTCATTGATGGCCACAGGCGCCAGTCCACACAGCAGCCACCCACAAGCAGCACTGGGCGCCAGGAACTGAGGCTCAGGGGCACGGCCACAAGTGGCAGGCATGGTCCGGGGAAGGGCACACCAGTCATCGCTATGGAAACTGGAATGCTGGGCAGGGAGGAAACATTGCAGAAGCTCCCAGTGGAGGGACACTGCATGGGGCTGAGGAGGACCACGGAGGGGGTGGTGGGCAGCTGGGGTCAGAGCCCTCTGGGCAGCAGAAACAGCATATGCCAAAGTCCTGTGGCAGGAGGAGCAGCAGGGCCAGCAAGGCTGGAGCAGAGTGCAGGAGGCAAGAAGCCAGGGAGGCAGTGGGCATGGATGGGCCAGTGGGTGCACGGCTGGGCTGCAGGTGGATGTGGTGCTGTCTGAAGGGGACTCTGCCTGGGTCCCCAGGTCAGGCTGGAGCAGATGCCTGGGTTGCTGCTGTGAAATGGGGACTCTCGGACTCTGGGAGGCCTGTGCAGGGGCGCAGCGTTTGTGAGGCACAGTGGCACTGTGGGGCTCGGCGTGTCCCCTGGACCAGGAGTGGAGGGCACGGCATGGCCACTGCGCTGCGGGTTCTGCTCCCTCCACTCCCGTCTTCTCACCCTGCAGCTCCACCGCTCCCAGCTCTGTCCAGCCCCACGTTGGTGGCAGGTGCCCCGTGGTAGCTGTGGTCACAGGTGGGGCAGGACACCAGCGTCACCTGCACCCAGCCGGCACCAGGGCCGCGCCAGCCCGTCGGCTGCTGACCTCCTGGCTTCAGTTTATCTCTGCCGGCAGTAGCTCTCGAAGGCCGCCCTCTCACCCCCCTGCCCTGCATGCTTCGTCCTCCCAGGGCCCCGGAGAGGCACCCTGCCCCCACAGCACGGGCCCTGTCCTCTCCAGTCGTGCAGGGCTTGCTCTGTCACCCGGGGTCCCTGGCGCCCTCACCCCGGGGGCACCACGGCCCCAGCCTGTAGATGAGGCTGAGTCAGGCCGAGGGACCCACCCCAGGACACAAAGCCCGTGGTGGCCCAGCCAGGTGCTCAGAAGCACCCCGAGCTGCTGCAGGTGTTGCGGCTTTGGTCCATGTAGCTGCTTGGAGGATGCCCATGTCCTGTGCGAGGAGCCTCCACGCAGAGGCAGAGCAGGACCCAGGGTCCCGTGATCACTGCCCGGTGCCTCTGGGGACAGAGTGGAAACCCAGACCCTGTTCTGGGCAGGCGGGGCCGTCCCCCTCAAGGACAGTTGTGTATCTGGACCATGCCACAGATGCTGCCTGTCCCTGATCCCCACCACCCTGCCCTGGCCGCTGTGCTGGCCCGACGCCGGCTTTCTGGAAGCTAGGATGAGCCTGCCTGCTGCAGCCCTGGCTCCCAGTTGGCCCAGGGACCAGGAATCCAGATGTTTCCACTGCTGCACGGTGACTAGCTGGGGGAGGCGGTGCTGGTGTCCCCCGGGGCCGGTCCCCGCCCTGCTCTGCTGGCCAGAGAGGGGACCTGGTTCCCAGCTCCGGCTCCTGACGCGTCGGGCAGATGGCAGCTGGCCCTTGTTCAGCTACCAGATAGGAAAACAGGCCTGGCAGCCGGCGCCGCCTGACGGGAACATTGCAGGCCGGGTGGATGCGTATGAGGGCAAAGGCGGGAAGCCACCAGCAGCTTTGAAGTGCATGAGAAAGAAGGGAACTGCGCTTATTTACAAATACTTGGAACTGCTGGCCCTCCCAAGCGGCCTCCACTGGGCTGTGAGCCAGCAGCTAGGGCCCAGCCTGTCCCTCCCGCCCCGCGTGCCTCTGGGACGCCCAGCGGTGCACAGGGAGGCTGAGTCAGAAGCGGTGGCCGGGACACCGCCCAGTGCTCTGATCTGCAAACCCTGGTGGCCTGCAGAACCGGGGCACACGCTGACCCCCAGTCCCGGCTCCAGGTTGCCTTCGGGTGGGCCTGGACACCAGGAGGCCAGCACGGGGATGGAGAAGGGGGCTGGCATCCTCAGCACCCCCACGGGCCAGAGCACAGTCAGCAAGTCTCCTGCTCCTGCTCGCTGCGCTTCTGTTCCAGTTCACTGTGTGCCTGGGGCTGGTTGCTCCCCCGCTCTGGGCCTCGAGCTCCTTCTCTGTTCAGAGACAGTGTGGTGCTTCCCTGGGAGAGCGTGGGGACAGGGTCAGGGCTGTGGCCCCGGGACCCTGCGTCACTGTCCTGTTGGCCCCCGTGCACCTCGAGGAAGCAGCAAGGTTTCTGGGGAGGCGACTGGGGACCGAAGCCTGGAGTAAGGCGACTGTCACCCAGGCTTCACATGCCCGGGCTCAGCGGTGCATGTCCCCTGTCGCCCCACAGGCCAACCTGCCCCTGCTGCAGCGCGAGCTGCTGCACTGTGCCCGCCTGGCCAAGCAGACGCCCGCCCAGTACCTGGCACAGCACGAGGAGACGCTGCTGGATGCCAGCACCGCCTCCCCCGGGGACTCCTCCGAGCTCCTGCTGGAGGTGAACGAGAACGGCAAGAGGCGGACGCCCGACAGGTACTGCCTCCCGCCGGCCCGCAGGAGCAGGGCGCCAGCCTGCGTCACTGCTGCAGGGCCCTGCAGCCTGGTGGTGGAGCCGAGTGACCACAGTGGGCACCGCTGCATCCTGCAGCACCTGTGCTGCCCAGCTGGTGGCCAGGCCACAGTTCAGGCTGATGGTCTGAGGACCCTGATGCCCCAGGAGCCCCTGGCTCTGTCCACAGAGGCCAGGGCCCCCAGTGGCCAGGCTGGGCCCCTCTGCCAGCCACCGAAGCTGTGGCCTTGCCCGTGCTGCCCCGGGGAGTGGCACCTACGCCAGGGGCCTAGGTGTCTCCTCTCCCCACCCTTCCAATCGGGTGCCCACCGGGTGTGGAGGAGCCCGCACGCCTGCGTGACTGGAGTCTCGGTCCCAACCCCCGGACTGCAGTCCATGGCTGGCGGCCGTGACCACTGTCCCACCTGATCTCCGGGCCAGGACCAAAGAGAATGAGTCGGACAGTGACCTGCCACACCCCGAGCGCCTCAGCAAACGGCCGTGCACCCTGAGCCCCGCCCAGCGCTACAGCCCCAGCCACGGGCTGCTGCACCCCATGCCGCCCCCACACTTCCGCCTGGAGGACATGGCCACAGCCCACCACTTCCGCGACCCCTACCGCCCCCCTGATCCCCGGGAGCTGCGGGAGCGCCACCGGCAGCTCGGTGAGCAGTGTGTGGGGACGGGGCGCCCGTGTCAGCCCTCGGTTGCCTGTGAGGGCCCGGGCGCCTGCTCAGGTCACTCAGCCTCTTTGTGCCTCAGTTTCCACCAAGGTTACTCAAGGCCCAGAGGTCATGTGAGGACCAGGGGTGTCGATGTGGAGCTGGCCCTGGTCACAGTGACGACTGCTGGCGTGGGGACCAGGCCGTTGCAGGCGGCGGCCTCCACGCCACACTGCCGGGCTGATCCCTCTGTGCTGGGGTTCAGGAGGTGGCCAGCCAGCCGCAACCCAGGAGATTGGGGGGCCTGGAAACAGCCAACCCCGGGTTGCCCAGGGCACCCCGGGGTCTGGGGCAGGTCAGCTCCCACCCCTACCCTGCCAGAACACCCAGGGCCGGGGCCCAGGCAGCAGGTGACGGTGGCTGGCTGGCTGCAGCCGGGTCAGGCAGGTGCTAATTCTCACCCATTTCTGCTAACACAAAAATAAACGCCAGCTGTCGGGAGATCTCAGCCACTATTTTGGTCGGGCTGTGGGCCGGGACCCAGCTTCCCAGGCGGCCGGGAGGGCAGTGACAGTGGCTGTGGTCCTGCTGCATTTTGCGTTCCAGGCCTGGGGACCTTCTGCCGGCAGCCCAGAGAGAGAGACCTGGGTTCCAGGGAGTCGGCTCCTCAAGTCAGGGCACCCAGGGAGGGCTGCGCGCGTGGCACATCTGCCATTGTTCCTGTCCCCACCTTCCCCTGCCAGGCCGCCCTGCCTCCTCCATGTGGCTGCCTGCAACTTGGAGCAGACGTGGCCCCCAGTGGCCCCAATGTCCTCATCCAAGAGATGGGACAGTGACAAGGGCCCGGGCCAGAGGGGGTGAGGGCAGCTCCAAGTGCAGGCCTCTCCCCAGCACACTTCTCTGCGTAGGCCCCGGAGAGCCAGCAGGGTGGGGAAACTGAGGCACTGCAGCAGATTCGAGCCCCACAGGGAGTGAGCACCTTGGCCCTGGCCCTGACCCACTGCCCGCTCTCGGAGCTTTGCGGCTCACTGCGGCCAGCAGGCAGACCCCTGGGCCATGCTCAGGCGAGACAGGCGGGCAGTGGGACCTGGAGCCAGACCGGGCACCTACCTGAGTCCAGGGGCTCAGGACGTGACTGCTGGGACTGGGCCCTGGGGTGCAGAGAACACAGGCGGCTGAGGGGAGGCTCCGAGTGAGAGGGCGGGCGGCCCACGGGGCTGAGGCTGCGGAGTCCCATGAGACGCACGGTGAGGTCTGGGGCAGGGGTGGCCACGCTAGACCCAGGAAGGGGACGGTCTGTGTCTTCCTCTCGGGTGCTGAGCTGGCTCCTGAGCCCCTGAGCCAGCAGGCAGAGGCCAGGGTCCTGGGTCTCCCGCGCCACTCGGACCCGGCCTCCGGGGAGTGAGGCCCGGTGAGCATGGGCACTGGGAGAGGGGCAGGCACTGGACAGGGGCTAAGCCCGCACCACCCCTTGCAGTGGTGCCTGGGTCCCGGCACGAAGAAGTGATCGACCACAGGCTCACGGAGCGCGAGTGGGCGGAGGAGTGGAAACACCTCAACAGTGTGAGTGCCCACCTCCCAGGCCCGCCTGCCGGGGGCGCCATGTGGGCTCCTCCGGCTCAGCACCCCTCTGCACCGCCCTGGGTCCCCGTGCGTGAGCCCTCACCGTGCCTGGGCCTGTTGGGGAACCTGGGGGACAGGAAGGACAGGGCCATCAGGCAGGCCAGCTGCCCCCACTTCCTGCCCAGTGGTGCTTTCAGGGTACAGAGACTTGGGGAAGCATTTCTGGGGCTCCGTGTGGGGTGGGCAGTGAGGCGCCTCTCAGGCACCCCACTCCCCGTCCACAGGGTCACTGATGTCACCCTCACCCGCTGCCTTCCTGGGGGGAGGGGAGGCCTGCGCTCTGGTGACAGCACTAGCTCCCCCAGCGTCAGGCTGCGCACCCTGTGCCCCGTCCTGGCCGTGGCCCCACCGGACCCGGGACCTACGCTGACCGCCGTGCTGCTGCCCGCAGCTCCTGAACTGCATCATGGACATGGTGGAGAAGACGCGCCGCTCGCTCACGGTGCTGCGCCGGTGCCAGGAGGCCGACCGCGAGGAACTCAACCGCTGGGTCCGGCGCCACAGCGATGCCGAGGACGGGACCAAGGGCTCTGCCCCTGCCCGGCCCCTCAGCGGCTCTGGCCCCGAGGGGTCTCAGCCAGGTGGGCACTGGGTGGCCACGCAGGGGCCATGGGAGGGGTCCTGGGCTCCAGAGCCACCCTTCCTGCCCTGGCTGGGCGAGGGTGTCTGCCCACGGTCCCTGGGGACCCCCATGGAAAACGAGGGCCCTTTCAGGGTGGGGCAGCCCCAGGGTGAGCAGATGGCCGAACCCAACGCTTCCGTTTCAGATCTGCACCGGGAGCTCATGCCCAGGGCGCTGTCCGGCTACATGCCCGAGGAGATCTGGAGGAAGGCTGGTGTGTGGGGCAGCACGGACACAGGGAACAGCTGGGCCCCGGGTAGCTCAGTCGGGAAGGGCTCCCTCCCACCCGCCCGCTGGTCCCCAGGCTCGGCCACGTCCACGCATGGTGACGCACAGGCTCAAGGCGGGCAGGCAGGCAGAGAGCAGGAGGCCCTCAACCTGTGGGGAGGGCTGTGACTGTTTGCTGGCACAGTGGGGGGCACACTCAGACCAGAGGGGACCTGGGCACCGCGGGCAGACAAGGTGCCTGCTTGGCAGGTGGGACAGGGTGTGCTTCCATTTGGATGGATTCGTTGAGGAGCGTGAGGGGGAGAGGAGTTGCAGTTGAAAGCAGAGAGCAGGGGGGTCCCAGCCTGGAGGTGGGGGCAGGGGACAGTGGACGGGGCCAGGTGTGGGTCCAGCTTGGGCAGGGGACAGCTGTCCCCGTGCAGCACTGTCCTCATCACCTCACCTTGTGACACCTGTGCTGCTGTCCGCCTGGGGTCGCTCCTAACCAGGACGCACTGGCCACAGATCAGGGGCTCCAGGCCCTGCTAGGGGCTCAGCACCCATAGTATGCAGATGCTCAGGGCAGACCCAGGGGTGTCTCAGCACCCCACATAAGAGTCTCATTTAGTCCCACTCTGCCTTACTAGAGCCAGTTCTCAAAGACAGTGAGGCCAGGTAAACTGAGGCAGGTATCAGCCACCTCGGTGTAGTTTAACAAGACCTCATGGAGGGCTGGAGCAGATCAGAATGGATCCAGGCCCCACCCTGCCTCCCAGCAGACCTGAGCAGTGGGTGTGGGGCCCTCAAGAGGCCTGAGACCTTGTAACTCAGTAGACAGAACCTGGCCCCCTGGCCCCCTGGCCCCCAGGAGCAGCACGGGTCGCAGCACGGGTTCCAGGGTGGTGGACAACGCATGGGCGAGGCTGCTCCCACCCGACCGCAGGAAGGAGCAGGGCCCTTGCAGGGGCAGCCGCCCCGCCCTGTGGAGCCCACTGCGCTTGCCAGGGCGGAGGACCACGGCTGGGAGGGTGGAGTGGCTGCAGAGGGTTCCACGCACACGCTCAGCATACAGTTGCTTGCACAGCTGGGTCTGCACAGGTTGAGGTCTCAGTGTGCCCACACGCGCGCACGGGGAGAAGCCCAGGCATGTATGCTGCAGCTGCAGGCCCCGCCCAGCCACGGGAGTCTCAGGAGGCACAAGGCCCCCCCATGCTTTGCAGAGGAGGCTGTGAACGAGGTAAAGCGCCAGGCGATGTCAGAGCTGCAGAAAGCCGTATCCGACGCAGAACGCAAAGCCCACGAGCTCATCACCACGGAGCGCGCCAAGATGGAGCGGGCCCTGGCTGAGGCCAAGCGCCAGGCCTCCGAGGACGCCCTGACCGTCATCAATCAGCAGGAGGACTCCAGCGAGGTAAGGCCCACACCCACTCTGCTCCTGGCACCAGACGGTGGCCACGTGAGCAGCGCAGGGGTGACCTGGGGTGCCTGGCATGGGATGCTGGCGCAGGGGCCAAGATCCCAGGGCATGGCTGGGCTCAGGCTGCCCGTCGAGGACCTGGGCTGGGCTCGCCCGGGGAAAGTGGTGGGGCCATCAGCCCGCTCCTCTGCACGGCTCTGCCAGCCACATTCAGCTGTGGAAGAGCAGGCTGGTCAGAGACAGGAGTCTCTTGGGTGGGCAGAGGAAGGACTGACTCGGCTAGGCACGGCGGCACACACCTGTCATCCTACTTAGAGGCAGAGGCAGGAGGATCTAAAGTTCAAGGCCAGCCCAGGCAACCTAACAAAACCCTGTCTCCAAGCAAAACATAAAAGCAGGGCTGAGGGTGCAGCAGGCTCCAGGCCTTGGGATCAATCCCGAGTACAGCAAGAAAGGAAGGAGGAGAAAAATAGCTCCAGGAGCAGCACTGCTCCAGGAGGTGGAAACAGGTAGGGCAGCCGCTCATGGCCAGTGACGGGGAAGAGCGCCGGCCTCAGTGTCTCGCAGCCATGCAGGCGTGGGGTGCGGGCCACGTGGCTGTGACTCCCGGGCAAGCCCGGCTCTGGCCTGCACTGGGGTCCTGGAGGAGAAGGTCTTCAGGTGCCTCCACAGACGCCAGCCAGGGCCGTGCCATGGGAGCTTCTGGGGGTGCAGGCCCCCCTCCTCGCAGTGCCCTGACCTCCGCACCCCCGCAGAGCTGCTGGAACTGCGGGCGGAAGGCCAGTGAGACCTGCAGCGGCTGCAACGCGGCGCGCTACTGCGGCTCCTTCTGCCAGCACAAGGACTGGGAGAAACACCACCACGTGTGCGGCCAGAGCCTGCAGGGCCCCGCCGCCGCTGTGGCCGACACACTGCCCCGGCAGCCAGACGTCACCACCAGTCCCAGCGAGGCAGGCTCCGCGGGGCCCTCTCGCCCCGGCTCCCCTGGCCCACCTGGCCCGCTGGATGCTGCTGTGCCCCGCTGACCCTTCCAGGCCCTGACACCTGGCCCACGGATGCCACGCCCCGCTGACCCCAGCCCAGTGCGGCTGCCGGATGCCTGGCCAGCCGGCGGGAACCACTGCTGCTACTGCTTCTGTCCAAAAGATCACAGAACCAACCAGAGCTGCACGGCAGCCACTCAGCCACCTGACACGACCGCCCTCCACGGCCGGCCGGCCTCGGCCCGGCGCCAGCAGAGCGTGCCTGGCTCACCCACCTTCTATCCCCCATCCGGTGTCTGTCTTGTCTGTCTGTCTCTGTCTCCCACAGTCTCTTGTCTTTGTTCTGTCTTTATGACTTCCACACGCCTTCCCTATCATGAAAAAAGCCTAACTGGTGACTCGTGTTTTCAATGAAGAATTTGGGGAATTTCATTTTGTTGACAAAAGAGCTACTCAGAAATGGACAAAGACGACTGTGGGCTTCTCCCCCTTCCTTATTAAAAGGGGGAAACCTGATTTTGTATCCAGAGACCTGAGCTCGCTGTGTCCCCGGGCCACCCCAAGGTCACCTGGCAGACACAGCCCTCACAGTGAGGAAGATTTCAGTTTCCAACTCAAGAAGCATTTTGGTTTCAGGTTATTGTGATGTTTGTTTGTTTGTTTTGGTTGTTTTTTTGTTTTTGTTTTTAATGTCAAACTCTTTGGCTTTAAGTAAAAATCCAAAAAGGTTTTTTTAAAAAGCAAAGGAAGCTGGGCATGGTGGCGCATGCCTTTAATCCCAGCACTCGGGAGGCTGAGGTAGGAGGAGCGTTGTGAGTTCGAGGCCAGCTTTGGCTACAAGGCAAGCACAAGGTCGGCCTGAGCTACATAGTGCGACCCTGCCTCAAAAAACTAGGGCTGGGAGTTTGGCTCAGTGGCTTAAGCGCCTGTCTGGCAGGCGCGAGGTTGTGAGTTCGATCCCCGGTGCCGCAAAAAAAAAAAAAAAAAAGCAAAGGAAACACACCTGTAAACTACCTTGCTAGCTAGCCAGCCAAGGATACCGGACACACCTCTGCTCCAAAGGAAACCCAAAAAGCAAACACAAGAAATCGAAATCCAAAATGCTTTTCCACTGCCAAAGTATTCCTTTCACTGTTTCAGTCCAGCTGGGTCTGTTTGGACGCTGGTCTTTGTTTGGTTTTGGTTTTCCGGTGTGGTGGATTCTGGGGTCCAGGGGGTCCAGGCCCAGAAGCAGCCTCCCCTTTCCCCTGCAGCTCGGCAGCCCCTCCGCAGGCAGAGCAGCAGCGGCGCGGTCCCTGGACCCACCCGGTTCAGGGAGACACCTGTCCGTCCTCGCACCCTGCGACTGTCCATATTTCGTTTCTCTACTTGTGAAAAGAAAAAAAAAGTGCTAACGTGTTCTTTCCAGAGAGAGCACAACTCTGACACAAAACTGTGACAATCTTTTGGGTTGATTCCCGGCTGTTTTAAAGCAGAAGGCGGCAGCGATGGCTCCTGGAACCTCGCCTCCGTCCTCCACCTCTACCTCTCTCGGCTCCCACCGGTCACCGCGCAGGCCCCAGGCCTCCCGTCTTCACACTTTGCAGGAAAAAACAAACCCACAGACGAAAGCAGCCACCCTCCCTCCCCTTGAAGACTCGTGCTCAGCTGTACATAACCCTGCGTCCACCGGCCAGCCGGCTGTTCTTCAACCCTGGGGACAGGATGCTCCCCACCTGCTCTCCACCCCACCCCCACACCACGTGACACCCTCAGCAACTCGAGGAGGAGATGAGGGGGAGACTTGGCACCCAGGACAGAGCGAGCCTGCTCCCCGCATACAGCGGTGGAGGACTCGAGTGCAATAGGGCTCTGTGGGGCCCGTGCCCAGGCAAGGCCCGCGCAAATGTGAATGTACATAGCTCTCCAGAGGTCCAGATTACGGTGTCCACAAGGGTGGGGAGAGGTGTTTGCCAAATAAAGAGAAGGGAACCCACACACGCATGTGATGAAGGAAGCAGGTTTCTGGCGAAATCTGCAGCTCCTGGAGCGAGGGGGTAGCTCCGTGGGGGACGTGTCTCAGTTGCAGAATCCATCCTTGGAGTGAAACCAGTACTCCCCAGGCCCACCAGCCTGGCACCGAAGCCCTGAAGGTCAGGCGAGGGCTCCCTGGTCCTCCAGGAGGGCCCCAGGGCCACAGCCCTGAGCTGGCAGGGCTCTGCCTCCACGGCTTTCTGGAAGTGGTGACCGCCTGGGACTTGGCTCTGGGTCTCACGTGGCAGCCTGTTGCTGGTTTCTGCTTGCTGATTTCCTCTGTGCACCCGTGGAGGAGACTTGTGACCCTGCTGCCTTGCTGTGCAAAGCCCCTGGGGTCCCTCCTGCTTGCAGTTAGCAAAGGGCCCTAAATGCCTGGAGTGGTGGGCACCATGGCTGCACGGTTTTTCCATATAGCTCCTCCGGCCAACACCGAAGTCTATGTGGCATCCATCTGACCATCTCTCTGCCCCTCCTCAGCCCAGCTAATTATCAGCCGACTCATCAGTTCATCCTGCCTGTCCACCCTCTATCCACATCCATCCACCATGCACCCATCCATCCACTCATCCACCCTCCATCCCCACCAGTCCTTCTACCACCTACCCACCGTCCACCCATCCATCCACTCATCCATCTGCCCACTGTCCATCCACCATCCACCCATCTGCCCATCCATCCTCCATCCACATTTATCCACCTGTCCACCCATCCAAACCACCCACCTGTCCATCCACCCCACCACTGACCACTCCACTGTCTCCTTATCCCGCCCGCCTGTCCCACATCCTCCTGCACTCTCCAATCATGGTACTCTGTCCTCCAGTCCCCCACAACAGTCCTCATTCTTACCCACTGCAGCCAGTGTCCCCAGTGTACCAGGGTCACAAGGGCACCCCAGGTGCTCACCTGTGTGGGACCCGGGCCAACCAGGCTGCCTTCAGGGAACCTGCCTTCAGGGAACCATGGTGCCTCTTTGGGTCCAGGCCAACTCCAGACACCTCAGGGACAGAGAGATTCTGCTGGGCATGGGCCAGGGCCAGGAGGGGCGGGCAGCCCACAAGCTACTCGTGGGCTCACCATGGCCACAGGGAGTGCACCGTCCCTGCCTCCTCCCCTGGGGGTCAGCACATGAAGGCAGAGTCCCAAGAGAGACACCCAGGAGGTCCCCATGCACTCTGGGATGGTTCCCCTGGGCACCGGGGCTGACCCTGCATGTCTGTCGCAGCTGAACTCTGGCAGTGACCTCCACTTCCTCGGTCTAGCCGTAGCCTCCCCTGCCCACTGCCCACTCTACAGCCCGACCACTGAGCCAGGAATGAGCTGGGGGAGCCCCCAGGATCGATCATGCTGGGGCACTGAGGCCAGCCAGACTCGGGACCACCTGCTTCTACAACCTCTCAGAAGGCCCAGGGAGGCTGCACAGGGACAGCCTGAACTCTTCCCAGAGGCCCACACGGCCCTATCTCCCTTGCTCTGTTCCCTTTGCTGCCGTCCAGCCAGACCCCAGGCCCCAGTGCCAGCAGAAGGCATCAGTATCCTTCAAAGCCCCCGCACTGAAGCAGGCAGGATGGAGGCACAGTTCACATCCTGGTCGGGCTGCAGGCCCCGGAGCAGTGGGAAGCCCTGCCCGTGGTCCTCGGCCCCATCGCGAGCGGCCTGACTGCCGTCTGTGCAACGCAGGGCATGGACCTCTGAGGCCCCGCCCTTCTGGGCCGTTTTGCTCTCTCCCAAGCTCTGCAGGCCCCTCTGCCAGCGAGGGATGCAGCCTCCCCTTGGACAGACCAGGGTGGACGGGGTGGTGGGCAGCACAGGGAGGAGGTGGGGACATGGACATCCGCAGGCACGGAGGTTCTCCAGCAGGACAAGCTTTAGAAGGCTGTCGCCCCAGGGAGTCCAGACAACCTCGGGCCCCAGAGAGGATCTGATGGCTTCCAGGGCCTGATCCACCCCCAGAAGGTGCACCACTGGGGCCATGTCCCACAAAAATGCCCCATCCACAGGAACACAGGACCCGCAGGGGACTGGAGGCCACTGTGAGCGCCCTTTCCCCAGCCCCAACACCTGGGGGAAGGTGCCGTGCTCACGCTGTCCTGCTCGGAGCCGGGGAGTCCCAGGGCTGGGGGACATGGTCCTGCCCTGCAGGCCCTGATGTCCAGTTGGTCCTGCGAGGACAGGCCACTGTGCCCAGCCTCTGCCAGGTGGAAGAAGGGTCCAGTTGCTATGGAGCCCAGATCTGGGCCCACGGCAACCTGCTGTCATGCCCGTCCTCATCCCGCCCACCCTGACACCTTCCCATCCTTGGCCCAGATAGGAACCCGGGCCAGTGTGGGCCACAGCACTGGAAGAGGGGCGCTCCTGCACCCTGGCCCTGTGGGCGCCCAGCATGTGTGTCCAGCAGAGTTAGGCCTGAGGTGGGTGAGGCCACAACCTACTTGCAGATTGGCAGGCCAAGGAAGGAGGGGTGCAGGGACCAGGGAAGACCTCAAGGGGCCGACGTGGGGGCAGGTGGCTATCCCTAGAGAGCCAGTGCCAGTTCAGCGGAGTCCTGGGCCTCACACAGAGGAGAGGATTGGCGCAGAAGTGGCTCCACTTAAGATGCACCCATGAAAGGGTGCAGGGGTCTACGAAGAACCTGTATCAGAGGCTGCGACCACCTGTGGGGCCCTGCCCCGACCAGCCCAGCCCTTGCGGTCCCTGGCCCAGCCAGACCTGACCTCCCCCTGGTTCATGACCCATTACTAACGGGGGCCTTCTGAGGGTGCAGTTGTGAGCCGGGGGCGGGGGGCAGGGTCAGGAAGCTCACAGCAGCTGGCCCTGCCTGAGGGCTCATCATCCTCCCCTCCCTGGGGAAGGAAGGGTGGGCAGGGCTGCCCAGCTGGGAGCCCTTGGTGCTACAGTGGGAGCAGGTGGCCCTGGTCTGCGCGCAAGCAGCTTAAAACCTGGGGCTGGCCAGGTGCAGGGAGGCGCGCAGTGGCGGAAGTGAGCGGAGGCTCCCACTGCCCGGCAACCCATGTGGCCCTTCCTGAGCCCCACACTCTTCCCACCCCCCACCGAGGCCTGGCTCCGGACGGTCTCCTCAGACCCCGAGGCCCAGGGCTGGGGGGCCTGGGCTGGGACACAGAAGACCCCCCTGGAGCCAGGGAGCGGGGGTGACAGGGAGGCCGAGGAAGACGACTCGGGCTTCCTGCTGTCCCTGTTGGAGTCTGACAGCCTGGCCAACGGTCCTGAACCTGACCAGGTAGCAACCAGACAGTGGCAAGGGGGACCTAGGCATGGGCTGGGGGCAAAGGGACAACACACTGACCAGAGGGCAGAGGGCCGCCTGCCTGGGGAGGAAGCGTGGTGGAAGCCACAGGGGTTCTCTGTAGGCCCGAGAACTGGGAGAGGGGTCCTCTCTGAGTCTGCAGCCCCGGGCAGGGCTGGCCCCTTCCTGTCTTCACCCTGGCAGGAACCGTGGGGTGTCCCTGGGCTCACCCTACCATGCTGACAGGAGCTGGAGGCCATCAGGCTGAAGCTGTGGACCATGGAGCGGGCTCAGGGGGCACCAGAGCCGCCTATCACACAGACCAACGCCAAGGAGGAAGAGCGAGCTGGGGCCAGGCAGCTACTGAGCCCCGAGACTGTGGGTAGGAACCAAGGGGTCCCTGGTGCCTCAACCTCGTCCACGGACACAGCCCGAGGCACTGAGCCCACCTTGAATCTGGACGAGCTGGGGGTGGCCTCCCTCCAACTGCCACTAGGGGGCAACACAGATGAGAGGGAGCCACGGTGTGTTTGGGGCCCTCTCCCCGCAGGCTGCCGCTTCCCCGAAATCCCCAGGCAGACGGTGGAAGCCGACCACAGATCCATCTACGTAGGCAATGTGAGCAGCAGCACGCCACACCCGGGCCTCTCCGTGGATCAGGCAGCCATCCTGTTGCCCTGTACTGGGATCCAGGCCAGTGGGAGGGGGGTGGTCAGGGTGGGCCGCTGGGCTGTCCCCCAAGGATCCACGGCCTGTTGTCAGATGTCCTGGCTTCTCAAGTGACAGTCACGTTACAGATTACGCACTTCTTAAGCCAGCCAAAGGGCTGTGGGGTGCAGGCTGAGGAGTCTGCATAAACAGCACACTCGGGTGTGACCCGCCCTCCACGGGGCGGGGCGGGGGCAGGGGTACCGCTGCTGGGGTCCTTCCCGCTCTGCAAGGAGAACAAGCGGCCGTGCCCGGGCAGGTGGACTACGGCGGCACAGCTGAGGAGCTGGAGGCCCACTTCCACCCCTGCGGGGAGGTGCACCGCGTCACCATCCTGTGCGACAAGTTCTCCGGCCACCCCAAGGGGTCAGTGCAGGGCTGTGGGGTGGCAGCATGGACCCACCGTCGCCTGACTCCACCCCACCCCCACCCCCAGGTACGCCTATGTGGAGTTCGCCACCCAGCGCTCTGCCCAGGTCGCGGTGGGGCTGGATGAGAGCGTCTTTCGGGGCCGAGTCATCAAGGTGGGTGTCCCCGGTGATGCTGCTGCCTCCTCAGCCAAGCCTCGGGGCACTGGCGGTGCCTGCGGCTGCACAAGGTGGAGGCTCCGAGCTGTGGAGGTCGCAGACGGGCACGGGGAACAGCTGGAAGGGTCTGGACCTCACACCTTGGGTTCCAGGTGCTCCCCAAGAGGACCAACTTTCCAGGGATCAGCTCCACGGACCGTGGGGGCCTCCGGGGGCATCTGGGCACCAGGGTGGCACCAATCCTGTGCAGCAGCCTCCAGGGCAGGCCCCGGGCCCGACCACGGGGGCAGGGCAGGTAGGAGGGCTGGGGGTGCAGGCCTGATTGGTGGGCGGGCAGGCCCAGCCTGCCGGCCCATGGGGACCCCCAAGACAGCCAGGGGGAGCTGTGGTGGTTAACCTGCACCCTCACCCTGCCTGGCGCTGCCTCTCACAGGGGACGCGGGAGAGTCTCCGTGTGGTTCTCACCGTACTGAGGGGACGCCTGGCTGTGCAGGCGTGGGGCTGGGCCAGGAGTCGGCATCGGTGTCCCCTGGGGACCACTTGTTCCAGACAGCCCGGGGACCCTGGACAGCTGGGTGGCCGAGGCGCAGGGGGAGGCCAGGAGGCCAGGAGAGCACGCCCAGCCAGGACGGGCTCCTCAGCTCTTCAACTCACTCATTTTAAAGAAAAACAGAAATGTGTGTCTTAACAGTAAAGAATAAATTATTAAATTTGAATTTTTTAAAAGCACGACAGACCTTGTGCTCCCCTGTTCTCCTGACATGCACGCGAGCTCACTGTGCACCCTCTTGGGGGGACCCCACAGAGGGTGTGTGGGACATGACTGTGGTCTCAGTCCCCCAGCGGGGACAGTGGTCCCTCCCACGACCGCACCTCCACGCTGGTTTGGGGCTCTGGCATACCCCTGGCCTGGCGCCCGCACCTGGTGAGCCGCTCAGGAAGCGGAAGTGAAGATGGCTGCTCTGGGCACTCCGTGTTCCTATGAGGCAGAAATTCTGAGGCTCCCTGAAGATGGGGCCACCCTGCACCCTAACGCGCAGGAAGGAGCCTGGTCAGGCCCCACCACATGTTTGTGCCTCATCTTTGTCTCAAAAAAGAGTCTCCAGCTGCAAGTACCCTGTGCTGTCTGGGTGGACCCTAGGTTCAATGGTGGGGCGATCCAAGACACTCCAAGGAGACACAGGCACAGCCCAGAGCGACACAAAGCAGGTGGCCCTGCCCGCAGTCGGCCCTGGTTCCCGGCCCCTGAGCTGACAGCAAACTGCAGGGCTGAACCACAACTCAGTGGCTGGGCCATGTGAGCAGGTGGGGACTGAGGGGCTGGGGCTGCTCCCATGGGTGCCCCCCACCTGTGGGAACAGGCTTCCTGTCACATCTGTCCCCAGTGCACCCCTTGCTGACACAGAAGGACAAGCCACACTCGTCTCCCAAGTTTTAGTAGCAAGGCACCCCTACCCCCAGCAGCTCCCTTACACTTGGGAAGACAATGATGACAGACTCCAAGCAGCTGCGGACAGGACGCCCCGGGCCAGGCGCGGGCAGCGGCTCGGCTCAGCACACCTGGATCATCATCGATGTCACCGTGCTGTCAAAGCCCCTTTGCAGAGAAACGGCAATCAGGAGGCCAGCTCCAGCCCCCAGCTCCGCAACCTCAGGCAGGGACTCCTCTAGGGTGAGCCCTCCCAGCCCTCAGCTGTCTCCTGACCCCACAGTCCCCATGCCCTTCCCCAGCAGGGCCCCCAGGTCAGGGCCGAGTGCCAGGCAGGGGCAGGGGAGCAGCAGGTGTGACGAGCAGCCGGGGACACACGATGACCCGAGACAGTGAGGGAACGTACACGCAACAGGCCTGCTGCGGGTCACCTGCCCCTTAGGGACTGGCATGGACCAAGGGAAGCCAGTGTCGATGCAGCACACGGACCCACACTTCACAAAGCTCATTTGCGACAGTCACCCAAACAAGTCTGCCTTGTCTGTGCTGGGAACCAGATGAGGGCCTCTTGCATGCCATGCAAGCACCGTGCCACGGAGCCACCCTCCGGCCCAGGAAGACCCCGTGACCATCCAAGTCCTCCAGGAAAGGGAGCTGGGCGTGATGAAGGGACATGTCCTCCCTGAAGGCCACTGGGCACAAACCTGAGCCCTGGCTGCACTCTCTGGGGTGCCTCAGGGACCCACTGGGTGCCCCTGGAAAGCCAAATGGGCAAGGCCCATCCCCATCTGCCCACAGCTAATTTACAAAGGGCTTCACCACTTTGAGGTTGGTGCCATAGGGCCCAGGACTCAGGGCTCCCACACTTCAAATGGCTGCGCTCTGGCCAGGTGGCCCCGCAGAGGCGGCCCCCTGGACAGCAGGCCCACCTGGACTGGATGCGGTCCCCAGGGTTGTAGAAGGGGTTGCACATCACGTCTGTGTAGGAGTTGTGCAGCTTCCGAAACATCTGAAATGGGGCCCGGGGATGATTCACATGAACTCGGGCCTCTCAGCGTCTCCCCGCGCAAACCTGCCCCCGCCGTGGTGCGGCCCCGATCTCCCATACTCACACTGCGGATTTCGTTGTCTCGAAGGGCTGTGTTTGAGGAGTCCACCACCATGACAAACTTCACCTTGGAGTTGGTCACGTAGCCATATCTGCACAGCTGGTCAGGGAGCACATGGGCACTGCCGGGCAGCCTGCGGCCAGGGACCACCTTGCGCTCCAGCTTCGGAGACGCCTGACTATCCGGCGGGGGGGGGAGGGGGGGGAACCCCGGGGGGCAGATCCCGGGTGACCACGCAGGCATGAGACTGGACACCTTTATGATGCCGACCGGTGTCTGCAGGAGCAGAGGCAGCCAAGCCCATGACTCACACCGAACCTGTCTGTACCGGGACCACATCACACGCTTTTGAATCAATGTCAGGCCCAGGATGTTCAGCGGCAAAACCAGTTTTCACAAATAGGCTCCCCCCAACCAGGCCATGTCACAGCGCAACACAATGGCTGCCAGGCCAACGTCGTTGCTCTGGTTTGTATCTAAACGTCCCCCTGAAGCCTCGTGTGCTCACGGTGGGGGTTGGGGGAGGTGATGGGGTCACAGGGTGAGATGCTCATCAGTGATGAGTTTCCAGCAAAACATGATTTGGGAGGTGAAGTCTCTTGGTGGTAGAGGTGGGTCACTCTCTTCACCTCTGCCTGTCTACCACCATCCTAGAGCCACTCTCCTCTGCCAGGTCCGTGTCGTGCCAGCCTACCTGGGAACCAGACAACTAGGAAGTGAAACCTCTACACACTGAATCAAAATAAACCTTTCTTGGGGCCAGGGATATAGCTTAGTGGCACAGTACTTGCCTGGCAAGTCCCGAGTTAGACTCTGGGTACCAAATGAATTTTAGAAAGTAAAAATAAGCCAGGCGTGGTGGAGCACCCCTTTAATCCCAGTACTCGGGAGGCTGAGGTAGGAGGAGCGTTGAGTTCGAGGCCCCCTTGGGCTACAACACGAGCGTAAGGCCGGCCTGAGCTACACAGTGCAACCCTGCCTTGAAAAACCAAGGCTGGGAGTTTGGCTCAGTGACTTAAGCACCTGTCTGGCAGGTGCGAAGTTGTGAGTTCAATGCCCGGTGCCGCAAAAAGAAAAAAAAAAAAAGAAAGTAAAAATAAACCTTTCCTCAAGTAGTGGCTATCAGGTATTTTGTCCCAGCAAAAATCCATGTTACTGCCCATGAAAATGTCTCTGCATTCCATAACCTCAAGCGATTGTCACAGAGACTACCCAAGGGTTTCCAAAGATGACAACCCAACAATAAAGACCTAACAAGAAGTGAAGGAATGAAATGATTGGCCCTGCTTGAAGCCAGGGGCCCCCTGAAAAGCACAGGAAGACACCCTTACAAACATAAAGCAAGGGAAGCCTCAGTTCCTCCCCACATAGAATGCCGTTCTC
>RJWM01000265.1:44749-77884 GCA_004363535.1 Dasyprocta punctata
ATTCCATGGCTTGGTGAAAACCTTCACTTTACGAGGCCGGCTTGGGCTACAACGCGAGCACAAGGCCGGCCTGAGCTACATAGTGCGACCCTGCCTCAAAAAAAAAAACCAGGGCCGGGAGTTTGGCTCAGTGCCTTAAAGCGCTTGCTCTGGCAGGCCCGAGGGTGTGAGTTTAATCCCCGGTGCCGCAAAAAAAAAAAAAAAAAAAGAAAACCTTCACTTTAGCCAGGCATGGTGGCACACACCTTTAATCCCAGCACTCGGGAGGCTGAGGTAGGAGGAGCATTGTGAGTTTGAGTCCGGCTTGGGCTACAATGTGAGCAAGGCTGGCCTGAACTACACAGTGCAACCCTGTCTCAAAAAAAATAAGGTCGGGAGTTTGGCTCAGTGGCTTAAGTGCCTGCCAGGCAGGTGCAAGATTGTGAATCCGAGCCTCAGTACCACAAAAAAAAAAAAAAAAAAAGAAAGAAAAGAAAACCTTCACTATTTTCCATTTTCAAATTTTTGTTTGGTCGTTTTGTTTTTGGTGGGTATCTTTTGGGGGTTGAATTTTTAAGACAGGGTTTCGCTACGTACTTCAGGTTGGACTTGAACTCACTATGTATCCCAGGTTGGCTTTGAACTCGATGTGATTGTCCTGGCTCAGCCTCCCAAGTGCTGAGACTATAGGCATGCACCACAATGCACGGCTCAATTATTTTCTAGAGCACACCTGGCCATTACAGCACCGTACCAAGGCACTGAAAGATACACTTTGTAATCCTCTGTCGGGTAGAGCAGACCCAGGTAGAGCTCCCGCTGGTCCACCAGGGCCTTCCCCATGGCGGAGATCTTCTCATCCACCACGTCCAGAGATGTGTGCACCATGTAGTGGAACTTGAGCTCATTCTCCATGGGGGTGCTGCGAATGTAGAGAGGGTAATTCTGCAAGAAAGGATGTCGACAACTTAGAGGACAGGAACCCACCCAGCACACACTGCTTCTCAACAGTGCAGAGTGCAGAGGGCTGCCCATGCTCACCAACCATGCTAAGAAGGGACCCTCTTCTGACATCCACACTTCACTCCCCATCCTCCCTCAGGCACAGCCTGTGGCCCCCTCTCATCTATGCAAGTCCATGTCCTATTAGCTGAGCAGTGGCTCCATCTCCTGGGTGGTTGACACATAAACCTTCCTGAGTCTGCTCTGACCCAGCTACCTTGGGGTGTGAGTGGGACCCTCCTAACATGGCAACCCGCAAGGCTAGTGGCCCTGTTGCTCATCCCTTTGAGGCTCAGCTCAAGTCCCCATCTCTGCATCTGATTATCCCGATCCCTGGAGCGAACAGCTTCTCTCCCAGTCTCCCACGTGCCACAAATTCTCATGCCTGCTCAGCCTGGGCACGCTGACATCTGTAACAAGATGTCCCCACCTGCTAGCACAGGAAGGTACGTGGTCCACGGACCGCAAGCACACACTGGCAGTCCCCAATTTACAATAGTTTACATAGGATGCTTTACCACGAGTTTATCAGAGAATTACATGCATTTGCGGTTTATGATAGTTTCAGCTTACGGTGGGTTTGTGGGGACAGAACCCCATGCTAAGAAGGTGCACCTGTCAGCGCTCGATGTGGCTGTGCTCAAAGCCCGCGAGAAACGTCACAGCCGCAGGGCCCTGACAGTGTCCGCTCTCTGGTAAGAAACGCTCCGCGCAGAGGAGCAGGCAGATAGATGCACGCTGGCCCGTGAAGCAGGGAGACCTCGTAACAGAGAGGGCAGGCTCTGCCCGGGGGGCTGCGACTGGCACTGCGCTGGGGGGTGGGGCGGTCGTGAACCAGGTCGTTCAGACGCCACCCTGATGCAACGAGAAGCCCCTGGCAGAGGTGCACCATGGTTTGTTATTTGAACCCCCAGGCAGGAGAGGGCGGCGCCCTCCAGGACAAAGCGGGCCAGGGATAGAGACAGAAACGCGGAAACTGGCGTGGGCGGCGGGAGGAAAAGCCGCAAACCCGGGGGAGCGCGGAGCGGCTCCCGGCCCCAGGCGTCTGGCCGTGGTCCCGAGGCTGGGAGAAGTTCCGGGGTGACAGGCGAGCAGAGGGGCCCGGACCGCAGCTCGGCCAGGCTTAGGACCCCGGGCCGGGAGGGAGGGGACGCGCGGAGCGCGGGCAGAGCGGGGTCCCGCGGGCCGGGGCGGGAAGGGCGCACGCCCGCCGCCAGTCCACACGCACCTCCTTGGCGATCACCGCGATGCACACCGCCATCTTGGCCGGCCGCGCGGCATGTCACGTGACCAACGGTCCGCCGTCACGTGGCCGCCCAGGCCCCGCCTCCCGGCGCGCAACCGTTCCGGGCCCGCCCTTCCTGTCATTCAGCCGGCTCCGGCCGCAGCCCGCCCCACCTGCAACTCGGCGCGGCCCGTCCCCAGCCGGCCGGAAAAGCCCGCGCGCAGCTCTCCACGGCCCGGCGCGCGGTGGCCATGGCGGCGGTGGTCGCGCTGCTGAGGGCGCTGCTGCTGCTGCTGCTGCTGCTGCTGGTGAGCGCGCCGGGGCTCGCCGCCCTGGGCGCCCCACAGCCCCCCAACATCCTGCTGTTGCTCATGGATGACGTGAGTGCGGGCAGCGGCGGCGGGCAGGAAGGCTAACCGTGACCCCCACCCTCACCCCGACCCTGAGCGGCCCGTTCTCACCTGGACCCCCATCCCTGGGGCCGGCCGGGGGGCTGCCAGGCGGACTGTCCCGAGGGCCGCTGTGCGGCCGGCCGTCCCTGCGTGCGTTTCTTCCGTGGCTATCAGAAAATGCGAAACTGCGCGGGCACTCAGCGGGCATTTCCCCCGGACAGCTGTTCGGAGCGCGAGGTTTCGGGTGGTGTCCCGTGGGGGAGGGTGGCCGGGAACCCTCGCACCCTCGGCGGTGGGCCCTGGGGCGGAAGGGAGGAGCTGTGCTGCGGCCCCCTTCCTTCAGGGCTCTTGGCCGCTGACACCCAGAGCACCTGCAGGACTCCTGGCGGGGTCAGTGGAGCTGCCCTGGGACTGTTCTCTGGCACAGCCCTGCGCACCTGGAGTCCGGCCCAGCCTGGTCAAAGTTCAAAAATTCAAAAATAAAAACAGGCCAGGGATGGAGCTCCATGCAAGGACCCTGGGTTTAATCCTTCGTACTTTTTCTATTCAAAGGACCAGAAATAAATTCAAAGTCAACGGAGTTTAAGCAAAGCCAGGGATTCCTCAGTGGGCACGGCAGTGCATGCCTGTAATCCCAGCTTCTCAGAAGACTGACACTTGAGGGTCACGAATTCAAAGCCAGCCTGAGCAATTTAGTGAAGCCCCATTTTAAAACAGAAAATCAAAAGGGCTGAAGATGTAGCGCAGTGGTAGAGCGCTTGCCTAGGTTCCATCCCCAGTACCGCCACAACGGGAGGGTGGAGAGAATTTCCTGGCTCTCCTCTGACAGAACAGACCACCCTGGCCAAGGCAGGTGGAGCCAGCTTCCAGGTGTCACAGCTGTGCTGTCTCTCCTCTGACCCTGTGGTGACTCATCCCTACCCTGTGGTAGCGCCAGGTGACTCAGGCTCACTAGTCTTGTAGTCAGCTGACCTAGCGGGACGGTGGCTAACCCAGCCTGCTGAGTCCATCAGCCTGGCCTGGGTCGGACCCTGGAGCCAGACACGCTGCAGGCGGGGGAGATTGCTGACCTGCCTGGCCCCCGGGCCCCACTCCCAGTAGGGCTGCCTCAGCTGAGGAGGCACCTGAGTTTATCTGGTTTACCTGGCCAGGGGTACAGGCAGGTGCTCCATGTGCCAGCTGACAGGGTGTAGTCTCAGCATGTGGAAGGCCTCAGGCCACCTTCCCTGGCCACACAGTGTCCTCCGCTGCAGACTGGCTGCCTCTGCCAGGATTGTGTCTCTGTACCCAGAATCAGTAGGTCCATGGCTCTGCCCATGAGGCCCGTGCCTGTGGGGGCTGGGCCACCTCTAGCTCGGATTGTGCAGGAACCATTGCCCACCTTGAGCTGGCTGCCCACGGCTTGGCCTTTCCCTGGTGCAGGCATCGCTAGTCAGGCAGAGGTGCCAGGCTGCCCCCTTCCCTCTCAGAGGATGCTGTTGTAGGAAAGGGGGTGCCCCAAAGCTAGTGCACTGCACCACGCGAGGCTTACTCACCTGCCAGCCACAGTGACCTGTGAGGGACCCTGCCGCCAGACAGGCAGGAAATTACAGTGCCGCCATCAGCTGGGGTGGGGACAGCAAAGTCCAGTCATTGAGTGTCCTCAGAGCTGGCGCTTGTGAGTTGGGAAACCCAGAGGCGCCTCTCCACTCAAGCCTGGGCTACCTGAGAGTAGGGTGCTCGGTGTCTGCGCCTTACGTGGAGGACCCTGCAGTCTCACACGCGTCTTAGTGGGTGCCTGACCCTAAGCAAAACGCAGGGCCTCAGTCAGGGAGGGGACCTCCCTCATGGCCCCTCTCCCACTGAGTGTGGACAACTATCTGGGGGGCTTTGGCATGGTTTTCTTCTTTGTAGTGCTAGAGATTAGCTCTCTACCATTGAGCCACCTCCCTAGACCTTTATTTTTGAGCTGGTCTTCCTGACTTGCCAGGCTGGCCTTGAACTCATGATTTGCCTGTAGTCACTGGAATTACAGGCGGTCACGACCTCACCCAGCTCTTTGGAACTTTTGACAGGAGGGAAGGATGTTTCTCATTCCTAGGGGCCAGGCAGGGCATGATCAGTGGTCACTTTTAAGCCCTGAATCCTGTGCAGGGACAGTCCCCATTTTTATGAGTAGGAAAGCCAGCAAGTAACAGAAACAGGTGTTGAGCAGAAAGGGGTTGAGCAGCCTGGGATTGCTCTCCTCAGAGGCCCAGAGAGCAGGTTGCACTGGCTGGCACCCGGGCCTGGAGTTGTGGGCGCATCCCCACTGCCCTGTGGTGGGAACAGCTTCCGGGCCTGGACTGTGTACGCAAGATTTACAGGGGTGCCTGCCTTCCTCCTGGGTGTCAGGAACCCACCTGGCAGAGGCTCCCCCACGACCATCTCCGACACAAACCCCGCCCCAGTTCACCAACTTCCTGCTTGACACCACGCACATGTGTTGTCACTTGATGCCCAAGGAATGGAGCCCCTGTGGGCTCCTCCCGGGGTTGTGGGAGTGGCCTCGCCTCCCTCCCTGTGCACGCCTGCAGCTGACGTGCGGCTCCTGGGTGTGAGGGTTTCTGCCCTCCCTGCTTCCTGAGTGGCCAGTGCTGACAGCTGAGCCTGTGTGCTGTAAAACATCTCCAGTCCGTTCCTGGTGGCCCAGGAACAAGTCAACAGACCCCTCCGGAGCAGCTCCGCCCCCCACGGGCCTTCTTGGGGTGGCCAGGGCTCCTGACACAGAAGTCTCCTGCCTCCCAGGGCAGCAGTGTCCAGGAATGGGGAAGAAGGATGCACACTCTCACTGGGCACCTCGGGTGCTGTGATTGCAGCCAGTGTCTACCCCTCCTCACGGTGCCAGCTTGTGCCCGGCTCCAGCCTCCTGCTTCTCAGCCTCCCTTGTGACCAGGGCGGCTGTGTGATGTAGATCTGGCTGCTGGCACCTTCCTGAATGACAGAGGTACAGACCAAGCCCCTGTGGGCCTCGCCCTGCTTCTGCCCCTCCAAGCTGAAGCACAACGCTGTGCCCAGAGGTGCATCCCCTGGCTGTGCCCGTGAGGAGAAACCTGCCCAGGTCAGGAGAGGTTGCTGCTGGGGTCACTGGATGTGTTCTGAGGATGCCCCAGCCCAGCCAGACATACTGGCTCCATCCCTGGACACACAGATGTGCAGGGCTGCACCCCAGGACTCAGTGGCTGAGGCAATGCCCCTCTGTCCTCCAGCGTGGCTGCCTTGGCCACCCGCCCTCCTCACCCACTCCTTCCTGCTCCGGCACCTCTGTCCAGGCCAAGCCGGTGGTGCCCATTAGCATCAAATGGAAAGGCCATTTCGGTGACTTCAGAACATTCTGGAATGGGGCAGACAGAATCATGTCCCACAGATCCTGCACCCAAAGGAGGCTTTGCAGGGTGAAGTCCAGCCCGAGTCAGCCCTGAGGCCAAGATCTGGAAAAGGGGAGAAAGGCAGAGTCACCCTTGGGTCCCATCCTCACCAGCCCTGGACAGAAGACCAGGCTGCTGGCCATCATGGCCGGCTGTCCTTTGACACTGCTAGGTCTAGCTTCCCGGCCCGGCCCCCTGCTCCCCAAGTTGTCTCGATCACTGCCTTACTAGAACCTAATGAGCCCGGAGAGCCAGCACCTCAAGGCCCAGGAAAACCAGGAGCTGGCACCAGCTGAGCCCCCAAGAATGATGAGCAGGGCGCCAACACTTTCCTTTTTTTATAACCACACCACTGAGACCTAGGTCACCTGGTGACGGCACAGGCCCACAGGGTTGGCACCGAGCTGTGTGGCCGCCACACGCTGTTAGGTCCATCTGTCACCACCAAGAAATCCCACCTACCTGCTGGCCACCGCCAGATATAGCCTCCTTCCTGTCTCCATGGCTTGGTCTTTCCTGGACAGTCCATGCCATTCTTCCCAGCTGAGTAGTATCACACAGCATGTGTTCATTTCCCTGGACATCGCAAACATCGCAAGTTCCAACACACTGGCTAGCCTGAAATAGGAGAGGCCCGTCCGCCAAGGTGCAGGGGCCTGGGGTGCTGCAGAGCTGCTTCCACGAGGCCTTCGAGGCACAGCTGTCCTGGAGTCTCTTTTGGGGACTTTGCTGTCCTGACCCCGTGTGACCTCCCCACAGTGCACTATGGCTACAAAGGCCCCGTTTCAAATACAGCTGCGTGTCCTGGGCGAGCATGAACTCGGAGCCTGTCCATCACATCTGGTGACTCTGGGTTGGTCCCAGCCCAAGGCTGTTGCAGTCACGGGCTGTGTGGCCCTGTGGGGGTGCTCACCACCTGCTCTATAGGTCTAGATTTGCACAGAGCTCTGTGTGGATGCTGCCGGTTCCCTGGAGGCGCAGAGGTTGTGCCCTGCGAGGAAGGGCAGCCCCTCCCCAGGGAGCCAAATGGGACAGAGCAACGAGCGGAGGCCAGGGGGGCCGGGTGGCTCACTGGGCAGTGTGGGGCCATAGTCAGTCCCCCAGGACAGAAGGCTGTGTGCCAGAGGGGTCCTCTCCACATTTCTGTGCTCTTCCCTACAGATGGGGTGGGGCGACTTGGGGGTGTACGGAGAGCCTTCCAGAGAGACCCCAAACCTGGACCGCATGGCTGCAGAAGGGATGCTGTTCCCCAACTTCTACTCCGCCAACCCTCTGTGCTCACCGTGTAAGTCTGTGTCCCTGCCCACGTCCAGCCAGCCCTGGCTGGGGGGGCGGTACCGGGCCCTGGAGCCTGTCTGAGTTCCTCCAGGTCAACCTGCGTTCTCTGTGTCCCAGAGAAGTGGCTGTCCCTCCTCTCCATGGAGTCACTCCTGCTGGGGAGGAGGTGACCTGGGAGGAACCACAGCTGGCGAGAGGTCTGCACTGACCTGCATGTCGCCCGCAGCGCAGTGGCTGTCCCGTAGCCTGCAGGGCTGGGCACCGGTCTGGCACAGGGCAGAGCTGTGTATGCAAAGCACACCTCCACCTGTCAGCAGGAAGCTGTGCCCACAGCCTGGGGACGTGAGGCCAAAGGAGGTGGAAGGCCCAGGGAGCACCACGTCAGTGGTACACGCGTGACCTCGGCAGCACAGGGGCCGTGTGAGGTGCGCAGAGCCGGCCACACTTCTGCCAGCTGCATCCTCATGGGGGGTCTCTGTTTATCTCCTCCTGTAGCCAGGGCGGCCCTGCTCACTGGACGGCTGCCCATCCGCAATGGCTTCTACACCACCAATGCGCACGCCAGGAACGGTAGGTACTGCCCCTCTGCACCCTGGGGCCCAGGCGTGGCTGGAATGGGGCGCAGGGAGGGGAAAGCCAGCTGCGGCCACCCTGGCCTCGGTTGTACAGACTCTGGCTTTTGTCCTGAGGTCATTGGAGGACCCACCCCAGCCTGCCTAGCGCCCCCTCCCCCGACCCTACCCTGCTCCCAGGCGCTCCCCAGCCTGGCCAGAAAGTGGGGCAGCCCTTCCTCAAGGACTTCACGCCTTCCTGGGGTGGCAGAGACCAAAGAAAGCCACGTGGTGGGAGATCCGAGCAGGGGCTGTTCTGGGAACAGTGCCGAGACCCAGATGGGTCCTCCAGGGATGTCTCCCAGATGGGACGGGATGGCGGAGGCCCGAGGGGAGGGAAGCAGGGAGCTGGGCACAACCTGTGCGTTACGGCAGTGAACCACTGCCACGCTAGGCCAGGAGGCTGAGACAGGCCAAATGCCTGGAGAGGGGCTTGGCACACTTCACCTATTCCCCTTGGAAGCGTGCTGCCTTGGAGGGGTGCGGGGACCCTGAGAGGGCTGCATGCACATGCCGTGTCCCAGCCTGCTCTGCCTGGCGACTGCAGGACCTGTGCTCACACACGGCCCACCCTTCCAGCATACACACCGCAGGAGATAGTGGGCGGCATCCCGGACTCCGAGCGCCTCCTGCCCGCGCTCCTGAAGGAGGCTGGCTACACCACCAAGATCGTGGGCAAGTGGTGAGTGCACAAGCGCAGCTGCTGGCCGAGGCCGCCCGGCCCTGCGGGACCGCTCAGCCCCGCACCTCGGCCCTCTGCTCCAGGCCTGCCACCGCTTCGCACACAGCACCTTGCTGGGGGGACACCGGGCTGCCGCAGCGGGCACAGTCCGGGGAGGTGGCTCTGCTGAGAGTGGGTGTCAGCCCCACGTCTCAGCACAGCAGCAGTCGCGTGGCTATGCTTTGCTGTTTTTTTTGTTGTTGTTTTTGGTTTTTGGGGGGTTTTTTTGGTACCAGGGATCAAACTCACAACCTAATCCCTGCCAGGCAGGTGCTTAGGCCACTAAGCTAAATCCCCAGCCCTATTTTTTGAGACAGGGTCTCACTGTGCAGTTCAGGCTGGGCTTGAACTCACTTTGTAGCCCAGACTGGTCTCGAACTCACAACGATCCTCCTGCCTCAGCCTCCCAAGTGCTGGGATTATAGGCGTGTGCTACACGCCCAGCTGGCTGTGCTTTGCTGTTGCAGGACCAGATTTCCCTTACTCCCTGGGACGTCAGGTATGAAAGCCCTTGGCTGGGGCACGGGAGCTCTTCCCAGCTGTGCCCAGGGACCGTCCCCGGCTCTGCCCTCTGTGAGCACCCTGCTGCCCGCGGCCTTTCACCACTCCCCTCGGGGACCGCTTCTCCAAGGACACTGACAGTTGTGAGGAATCTGCTGAGACCTACAGGATGACTGCAGGAACATCCAGGCCGCTGCAGACTTGTAGGGGACGGGAGGGAGCTGAGCCTGATCAGGAGGTGCGGCCCAGCAGAGGTGGCAGATGCGTCGGGCTAAAAGGTTCCTCTTACTGGGGGCCAGGGAGCCACACTGAGGCTGGCCCCAAGCACTGCACAGGCCCGAGTATCACCCACGTGGCCCAGAGGACAGAGGTGGTGGAGCCCACTGGTGGAGAACCATGACCAGGAGGAGCAGGAGCCCAGCAGGCCTGGAGCGCCAGTGCTTGTAGACCTGGGACAAGGATGCCGTGGCTGTGGGCCAGCTGCTCCTCAGCAAGGGGGTCCCCGTCTCCACAGGCCCTGTCACCCGGCCTTGATGCCCTTCCTCAGGGTGCCCAGACATCACACCCAGGATCCAGTGTCATCAGCCTGACCAGCTCCTGCCATCCCGAAGCCCCTCACTGTGCGCCTGGCTGGCACTGTCTGCACTGCTGTCTGGGGACAGGTTCACTGACCTGTCCATCCCCTGAGTAGGACCCTACTCACTTTATCCTACACAGTGGTCTCGGTGCTGCTGGACGAGACACACAGGAGCCACGTGTGGCCAGACAGCTGCCCACCATCAGGGAGGACCAGTCGTGGCAGGGCCTGAGGGCACCTGAGATACAGAGGACTTGGCGTGGCCCCCAGGCCTGGGAAGGCGAGCAGATGGAAGCCCAGCTCCAGAGCCCCAGGCAGCCTGCGCCTCGGCCAGGCTGTTCCCCAGCACGGGGAAACCAAGTCTAGACAGGCAGTTGGTTTGGGCCCAGCCTTTAGTGCCCCTCCTGTGACCCAGTGCCAGGTCCCAGGCACGGCAGGGCGAGGCCTCCCCCTGTGTGTACCAGGGCCTGTCCCTGTGCAGCTCAGAAGGAGACCCCTACCCCTAGTGTCAGTGTCTTCCAAGTTGTAGTTTTTGCTGGCATTTGTGGGACACGTGCAGAACTCCTGCATAGGGCTGAGGGCTGTGAGTCAGAGCCACTGCCGGAAGCCGCACTGCTCTGAAGACCAAGGAGGCCAGGCACCCCCAGGCTCGGACAGGCCCTGCTCAAGGCCACCAAAACCTAGGCACCCCCTCTCTGCCAGCTGGTGGAGGGGCCCATGAAAGTGATGTCCCCAAAGAGGGGCGTATGGAGTGGAGTAGGGCCTCTCAGGGGCACTGAGAGCTGTGCCAGACACCTGTGGTGAGTGGAACCCAGCAGCCCCTCGTGCCACAGGCACACGAGCCCCTGTCTGCACGGCTTCTGTGCTGTTGCCAATGCGGGCATGCTGCCATCTTGTGATCGCCTGGCTGCAGCTCACAGCCAGGCTGGGGACCCGAGCACAGCCCACAGTCTGAGCTGCTGACGGCCCACCACCCACCACTGCCGCCTTCCTGGAAGTGACACCTCAGGAGACGCATGGCACAGAAACACAGCCACCAGCGTCCCTGGAGGCAGCTGGCTGGCCCTGGGCGTGCTGGGAGGTGTGGGGTCTGCAGGGATGGCAACGTTTGGCGATCTCCCCACGTACCATCCTCCAGCGCCCGCCCTGCCTACCCGTCACCACAGGACCCCCCAGCCTTGCTGTGCCCAGACACCCTGGCCGTGCTCAGCCCAAGGCGGGCGGCGGGCTCCAGCACTTTACTCTGGGATGAGGGCGGGCTTTGTCCATCATGCGGCCAGGCCTCGCACACACCTGGAGCCGAGGTGCTTGTTCGTTACTTGTGAGGCCAGAGCATCCCCAGGTACAGCCCTGAAGCACCGGTTCCTGTTTCTAGGCACCTGGGTCACAGGCCCCAGTTCCACCCACTGAAGCACGGATTCGATGAGTGGTTTGGATCCCCCAACTGTCACTTCGGACCATATGACAATAAGGCCAAGCCCAACATCCCTGTGTACAGGGACTGGGACATGGTTGGCAGGTACTGTGTCTGCCCCTCCGCCGCCCCAGCAGCTGCAGGGGGAGACCTGAGCCGCCAGCACGCACTGCTCCTGGGCTCGGCGGCTCCGGCTCCCAGGAGTCCTGTCCAGAGCCCCGGGACCCCGCCCGGTGCCACGTCAGCCTGATTGGGGTCAGAGAGCCCTTTGGGATGCTTGAGTCAGTGGGGCTCCAGGGGCCGGGGACCTGTGCCGCCCCGGAGGCCTACAGGCCGTGGCCTCCCTGCGCAAAGGCGGCACTGGGAGCAGCCTGGCCTGGGATGTGAGGATGTCACCCCAGAGGAGCCAGTGGCTGGCCTGGTGTGGGCACCTGAGGCACTGGGCCTGGGCCATGGCCCACATCTTTCTCAAGTTGTTGGTTTAACATTTCTTTTTCTGTGTGTGTGTGTGTGTGTGTGTGTGTGTGTGTATGTGCATAAACATCATTAGTGAACCAAAAACCTACGTCAATCAGCCGGGCGTGGTGGCGCACGCCTTTAATCCCAGCACTCGGGAGGCTGAGGTAGGCGGAGTGTTGTGAGTTCGAGGCCGGCTTGGGCTACAACACAAGCGCAAGGCTGGCCTGAGCTACACAGTGCGACCCTGTCTCAAAAAACCAGGGCTAGGAGTTTGGCTCAGTGCCTTAAGTGCCTGCCCTGGCAGGTGCGAGGCCGTGAGTTCAATCCCTGGTGCTGCAAAAAAAAAAAAACCTACGTCAATCGTTGCCTTTTTAAAAATTGTACCTTCAAATTAGCCTGTCTTACCAGCTACCCAGGAGGCTGAGGCAGGGGGATCCCTTTTTATTTTTTCTGTCAGTACCAGGGATTGAACTCAACCTTGCACCTGCCAAGCAGGCACTTAAGCCACTGAGCCAAACTCCCAGTCCTAGTTTCTTCGAGGTAGGGTTGCACTATGTAGTTCAAACCGGACTTGCTTACATTGTAGCCCAAGCCGCCTCAAACTCACAACACTGCACCTGCCTCAGCCTCCCAAGTGCTGGGATTAAAAGCGTGCGCCACCATGCCCGGCTGGGATTCCAATTTCAAGGGCAGTCGTTTAGCAAAACTCTGTCTCAAAATAAAAAAGGGGCCGAGCAAATAGCTCAGTGGTTGAGCACTTGCCTAGCGCTCATGAGCTGAGCCCCATCTCCAGCACTGTGAAGAGAAGCTTTCCTGAGGTGTCACCCCTCGCACACAGCCCCCACCCCAGTGCGCAGCCAGGGCCTTCAGCGCAGCCGGGCTGCTGTGGACATTCGCACTCCCTGGGAAGCTCTTGCCCTTAGCTGTGCCCCGCCTCAGCCTGAGAAACCGAGAGCTCTGTGCCCACAGGAAAGGGTTGCAGGCCTTGTTCTGACAGAACCCACGTCCAGGAGGGGCGACTTCAGATGGGGCGTTTCTGCCTCCCAAACAAGGCAGGGACGTCAGAAGGGGCCTCGCGGCTGAGCTGCTTTCCATCTGGACCGCGTTTTCAGATTCTATGAAGAATTTCCGATCAACCTGCAAACGGGGGAATCCAACCTCACCCAGATCTACTTAGAGGTAAGGGCTGGGCAGGCCGAGGGCAGTGTGGCACAGACAGGTGAGTGGCCGGCCAGGTGGCACTTGGGGCAGACAGTGACGGCCGTACTCTCCAGGAAGCCCTGGACTTCATCAGGCGGCAGCAGGCCGCCCAGCACCCGTTCTTCCTGTACTGGGCTGTGGATGCGACACACGCCCCTGTGTATGCCTCCCGGCCTTTCCTGGGCAGCAGCCGGCGCGGGCGGTGAGCACCTAGATCAGTGCGGGCCCGGGGTTTCCGAGAGCTGGGTGGCAGTGGGGGCTGCCTCCCCACTGGGTACTCCTCAGCCAGGGGCCAGCCTTTCCCTGGTGCTCTGCGACGCCCCCTGGTGTCCTGCTGACGGGCTGTCACCACCCACAGGTACGGGGACGCTGTTCGGGAGATCGACGACAGTGTGGGGAAGATCCTGAGCCTGCTGCAGACCCTGAGCATTGCCGAGAACACCTTCGTCTTCTTCACCTCCGACAACGGTGCCGCGCTCATCTCTGCTCCCAGCCAAGGCAGGCACCGGGGTCCAGGAAGCAGCCACGCAGCAAGCCTTCGTAGTGTGGGTCCAGGCGGGGGCTTGGCCTCACGGCCTCCAGTGGCGGTCGGGGACCCGTAAGGGCTGTGAGGACTGGATTGGGGCTGGCTGCATTTGCCGGACCCCCTCAAGAGCATGGGGCCCCCAGAACTGCTGGCTGGGACTATCCTGGGGAGAGGGCCTGAGGCCTGTGCCCACAACGGGTCTCTGACTCTGGCTTGGCCTCGGAAAGGAGAATGGGAAGCAGGAGGGGCGGGGCCTTATGGGCAACGGCTCCCCAGGTGGCAGCAACGGCCCCTTTCTGTGCGGCAAGCAGACCACGTTTGAAGGTGGGATGAGGGAGCCTGCGATCGCCTGGTGGCCCAAGCACATCCCTGCTGGCCAGGTGAGTCAGCGCCACCAGGGTGGCTGTGGACGCAGCAGTTCTGAGGGACAGGCGTCAGGGTGCACTGGTGTCGCTAGGGCCCAGAGCGGCCCAGGCCAGCTGGATGGGGGCTGTTCGGACAGGTGCGCAGGGGACGGTGGTGTGTATGGCGTGTCCTGCTGCACCCCCGACCCGGCCCAGCCTCAGCCTCCTCCCGTCTGTCACCCCACAGGCACAGCTCCTGAGCCTGGCACCGTGTGCCTGCCCGCTGCCTCTTCTTCCTGGCCTTTTCTGGCCTCCTGGTGGCGCTGCTCCATCCTGGGGGCAGCTCTTTATCCCTGTAGTGGTGTATGGGGAGCCTGAGGTCCCCACACACTTGGGGTCGGCACCCCATGGCCTCTTGTGGCAGCTTCTGGAGGCTCCAGAGCAGAACTGTTTCCTGATGTCCCATCCTCTGGCCAGCTGTGCTCCCAGGTCCACTGACCCCCTACGTGCTCTGTGACTTCACCTGACTCTGACCCTGTGGCTGCCCGGGTCTGTGGACCAGCGGGGCGGCCTGGTCGGGGCTCAGGTCCCTGGTGAGTCGGCCACATCCACTGCAGGTGAGCCACCAGCTGGGCAGCGTCATGGACCTTTTCACCACCAGCCTGGTCCTTGCGGGCCTGAAGCCACCCAGCGACAGGGTGATCGACGGCCTTGACCTGCTCCCCGCCATGCTGCAGGGCCAGCTGACGGAGAGGTTAGTACCAAAGATGCGCTTCTGCCCCAGCCTCCCACCAGTGGCCCTGGCTGGGGCCCGTGCAGAGCAGAGGGAGGACCCCGGCACATACTCTCTCTGACGCTCTCACACTGCCCTGTCCCGCGCTGTGGTCCTCACTGCTCTTGTGGGCGCGGCCTGTGGGAGGGAAGGACAGCGCATCCCGCCCGGGGCCAGACCTGCCCGATGCTCGCTTTGCAGATTAACCCGTCCACCCACGTCTGTCACCATTTTGCTCACAGACTTAAGTCCTGAGGAGTTGTGTGGAGCGTGGGTTCAGAAAGCTGAACACCATGACAGAAGGTGGAGGCAGCGTGAAGGGCTCCCTGCGGGCCTCTGGTTTTGCGGGGCAGTTTGCCTTGTTTTCAGAATTGCTTATTTTTGTCTTGAAACCTGGCCCAGAGCTCAGTTCCTGCTGAAGAGACAAGGTGCCGGGCGCCTGGCTGCCCAGTGCCCAGGCCTGCTGCGCCGGGGGCCAAGCCCTGCAGCCTTGTGGGCCACCCCCATTCCTTCTTTTCCTTGCTGGGGGGAGACCTAAAGTGGACCCCAGGCCCTGGCATGGGCGGACAAGCGCTGCTCTGAGCCACCCCCCCCAGCCACTTTCCATGCCTCTGGACAGCCCCGTCTCGCCTTGGTCACCTCGGTGAATGTCACCTGAAGCGTGGTTCACCGGCCAGGCGCACCCTCGGCCAGGCTGACCCTCCCTTCCCTTCCCACAGGCCCATATTCTATTACCGTGGCAACACCTTGATGGCTGTCACCCTCAGCCAGTACAAGGCCCACTTCTGGACCTGGACCAACTCCTGGGAGGAGTTCAGAAAGGTACAGGGCTCAGGCGCAGTCCTGGGCAAGGTTGGCTGGCATCTGTGCGGCCTGGCCACTGACCTGAGCGAGCACCATCTGTGCTGGGACCAGGGTGGGGAGGTGCCGGGATTCGGGCTGGGCTGCTTCTGTCGCCCTAAGTGTGTTTCTGGGATGCCCAGAGCTGCTCCAACGGGGCGGGACCTCGCCGGCAGGGACATCCCGGGTGCGAGACCAGGGCCAGCCTGGCTGGGCCATCAGCATTTGTATCACGGTGCCAGCCAGGCCAGGGTGTGAGGGGAAGTGCCCCTGCCCCCTCCACCACCCGGGCCTCCACAGAGGTTTTGGTGCCTGCCACACCCAGGCCCTGGGTTCATCAAGGCCTTTAGATATCATGAAAATCCTGCTAATTGTCTTCACTGAGCAGAAAATCAGTTGAAGTTAATGAGAAATGTAAGTACTAGAACACTCAGAACCAATTGGGAGGCAAATTGCAAAGTGGCCCAGGAGTCGGGTGAGGGCAGGGTGGTGGGCGGGGCCGGGCCAGGATGGCTCGGGCATGGAGCCAGCAGGGGAGCCTGCAGGAGATGGACTGGGGGCTACCTGTGGGGCTGGGGCCGGAGGGCACCGCCCGACCTGCCTCCGGGGTCTAGGGCTGCCCCTGGAGAGCTGGCCTGGGACACCCTCTGCCTCTCCTCCGCAGCCCCTTTGCTGCCCTTGGGGCCCTCTGGGCTCTGGGTGCTTTGAAGCAGGTCAGGGCAGCTTGGGTCCCTCCCTGGCCCCTGGCTGTGACTGGGCACTTGGTGGCTGCTCGGTCCCTTCGGCCTCCTAGGGCCAGGGACACCCGGGAAGGCGCGCCACCACATCTGCAGAGGGCCGAGGGTGGGGGGTCAGGAGAAGCTCACCCAAGGCCCTGGCCCTGTCACCACCCCCCACCGATATGTCCTTCGTCCCTTCCCTCCTGGGCTGGTGCTGGGGGTCAGGACAGTGAGAGGTGAGGCGAGGCGCCCAGTGAGGGGCGGGGGTGCCAGCTCTGCAGCTAGGTCGGGTCCCTGCTGTCCATGCTGTGGCCTGCCATGGGCAGTGTGGGTACCATCCTGCCCGTGTGCCTGGGGTCCCGGTGCTCTGGGTTCAGCACGCGCCTGTCACAGTGGCTAGCTGCAGGTGACAACCCACTCTTCTGTCCCGTGGCAGCTGCCAGTGGCAAGTGGCAGTCCCATACCACGTGGCCCATGTGAAGCCCCAGGCACTACTGCATGACCATGGGTAACACACAAAGGGTGCTGGACCCGGCCGTGCAGCCTCTGAGCTCCTGCCTGCGTCCCTTCCCACCATCCTGCCTCTGCAGTCAGCACCTGGCCCCCGGCCACCACCTACGCCCCTGCTCTGGGACTGGCACCTCCTTGTAAGCTGCCTGGAGCAGGTGTCATGGGCAGCCAGGCCAGCGCCCCTCAGGCAGTGCGGTTCTGAGAGGCGTCCTGCACCAACTGGCAGGTTCTTAATAACATAGTGTGTTCAATTTGCATCCAAATCACAGTCAGTATCTTCGTCTAGACTTAGACACTGCTTTAACTGCCTGGCAGTTCATGCTGCAGGTGATAGCTGCCACCATGCAGGCCACATGCAGGGAGCTCAGGAGGGCACTGGTGCCATCCTGTGTGGCCAGTCACTGCTCTGTCCCCTTGGTGCCTGTCTTCGGACCCAGGCTCTGCAGCTCAGTGTAAACAGAAATTTCATGGGTGTCTGACCTCTGGCTTTATTGAAGCAGAATATTCACTGCTCCCGGCTGGCTGTTGGCACAGCCTCGGGGTGAGCAGCCCGCATCCCCTCAGCAGGCCTGTGGCACCAGCTTCCAGAGCCAGGCCCAGCCCTGCCACACAGCTACCTTTGGGGCTATTGGAGATAGGGTGGCAGGGGCTTCCCTGGTCCCAAATCAGGGAGCCCCAGGCAGCCAGAGACGAGCTCGGTGGGTGCACAGGGCTGCATACATGGCCTGCCATGTGGGCATCAGAGGGCGCAGTGGCAGGGCTGCCTGGTGGGTATGGAGCGGGGCCGCGGCTGCGGACCTGAGCTTGGAGAGGACTTAGCGTGTCACCTGCTGCTTCTACCCCGTCTTCCCAAATACATGACTGTGGTTCCTTCGGCATCCTCGCCCTTCCGGTGCACATGTCGAGCAGAGCTGTGCCCTGCTCCCCCGCCCTCCACCTCCTCGCTGCCTGGCGACCATTCATCCTGTCCTCTGCGGGCACACAGGTGTCAGAGGTGCTCTTCTCTGTGTCACTGGTGGCAGTGAAGATACGAGTTTGGCTAAAATGTTTCACAGACACCTCCACCACAAAGGCACCCAGAAACAGAGCACAAGAGGCCAACCTGGGGAGCACCTCTGGGTGGGGGCCCCTACCCCCAGGATGGCAGGTTCCCCGCCCCACCACTCCGTCCTCCTCACACGTGATCGAGTGGCCGTGATGGCCCCATGCCGGGGAGATGCAGGCAGACAGGCTCCAGGCACCCACTTCGCCTACCGCTCATCACAGGGCATCGACTTCTGCCCCGGGCAGAACGTCTCCGGAGTCACCACCCACACCCAGGAGGAGCACACGAAGCTGCCGCTGCTCTTTCACCTGGGGCGCGACCCCGGGGAGAGGTTCCCCCTCAGGTGAGTCGGCCGCGGCCATGCTGTCTCCCAGCAGGGACCCGTGCTCCCGTGGCCCAGGAGACCTGGCCCTCCCACCTCCGCTGGGGAGCAGCTCCCCACCTGGGTTGGTGGCTGCCCCTTCTGCCCCCTTCCAGGCTGTAGTTCATCAGACCTCCAGCGACAGATGTCACCTGCTCTGAGCTACCTTGGGCACGGTGGGACTGACCCCAGCTCTGGCAGGAGGGGCCCTTGGAGCCCAGGTCCCAGGAGCAAAGCAGCTGCCTGTGACGGCCAGCCCTGGCCTCCACTGGTCTGGGCACCTGCTTCCCTGGAAGCAACTGAGGACTCAGGGCTTCTGTCCCCAGGCTCAAACCCCGCCATCCCAGCCTCACAGCGCAGCTCTAGGGGCAGAGCCACCAACCAGCAGGGTGGCTCTGGATTTCCACCACCCAGGCCCCATCAGCAGCTCCACAGGCGTGTGTGACCCAGGGACCCCGACATCCAGTCCCAGTGCAAGGCTGGCTCACTAAACTGGGTTGTGTCTGCATCCCCACTCCATCTCCAGCGTCCCCACCCCACTGGTCCTAGGGACACAGGTGCTCTCTGGACAACCAGCCTCCTGCTTGGGACAGGCTGGGATTCAGGCAGGGCCACAGGGCACTGAGGCCCCTGGAAAGGACCACATTGAGTTCCCGTGCCCTCACAGGCAGCCACTGAGCCCAGCTCTCCAGGCCCAAGTGCAAGGTGAGGCGCCTGTCTGCAGGACCTCTTGGCCATGCCACTCCTTTCCATGGGAGCCCGCTGGCTCAGGACCCCAGGATAATGACCACTGGAAGTTCAGGGTCCCCCAAGTCCATGCCCACCCAGACCCTCACAGTGTGGCTTACGGAGATAGGGTCTTTACAGACATAATTAAGGTAAAACAGAAGTGAGGTCATCTGGATTGGGCATCCAGGGTCCAAAGAGAAAAGGAAGCACCAAAGTAGGCAGCCATTTGGGGCCAAAGTGAGGCCCAGAGGCATGGAGGCCAGGAGGAGGAAGGAGCCTCTGGGTGCTGCAGAGGGAGCACCCCGCTGCACCTCAGCTTCACACTTGGGCTCCAGGGTGGGGAGGGGACAGGTGTCAGCCGCCTTAAGCTCCCAGAGCACGCTCGGGTGGGAGCTGGGCGCTCCTCATGGTGCCCGAGGACCATCAACCCACAGGAGGTGCACAGCTCGGCTGCTGCAGCTGGAGGAGCCAGGGTGCCCCAGAGCAGCCGCTACAGTGAGTGGGGCGCAGGCCCCAGCGGTGCCCGACACCCACGCAGAGGTCAGCATTCATCACAGCGACAGCCCTGCACACCAGCCTCATACAACAGTGCAGTCCACACCTGCTCCTTCCCAGCTGTTGCACTGGCTGAGGGACATGGTCCCTCCCTCCATGGCCAAGGGTACCCCAGCAGCTCCCCTGGAGGACCGTGGTCCCTGAAGAGGACACAACAGTGGGCCTCAGACGGGGCCACTGCAGTGAGCTCCAGCAGGAAGGTGACAGCCGCCACCTGCAGGGCCTTGGGAGTACAGGGAGGCCTCCGAGCCTGCCAGCCACAGTTCCACCAAATGTCCTTGGCCATGGAGTCCTGCAAAGACAAGTGTGCACCTTAGCACCCTTCTCCCCAGTTAAAAACACTTGAAGACCAGGCGGCGTGCAGGGAGAGACAGCCGGGAGCTGGGAGAGACAGGCAGTGGACCTCGGACCGGTCGGGTGCCATGGCTGGGATGGGGCCACAGAATCCCTGTGACCCTGGTGCCAGAAGCTGCTCCTTCACATCCCACAGGCTCTGGAGCATGACTGGACCTAAGGGCACCCAAGTTCCCTTCCCAGGTGGCTGCTGGGCTCAGGCAGGTGTTGGTGCCCTCAGAGGAGGCGGAGGGTGACTGTAGTAGGGGTACTCCCAGGAATGGGGGGACAGGATGGCACAGGACATGCCACCCTGGGACCCAAGGGACGAGGGGTCAGTGCAGAGAGGCTCTTACTGTGTGGCTTGCAGTCAGAGCCCCGCAACTTCACACAGCCACTGTGGCATGGGGGCCGTGAAGGGCATCTTGCCAGCAACACAGACACCGTGGTGCTCAGCAGAGGACAAGTGGGCACCTCTGAGGGAACCGCCTTCCAAGTCCTCTGCTCTGTCTGCCCACACTGGGCTCCAACACGTCCCGTCACTCCTCCCATGTGAAACGGAAGCGCCATTTGCATTTCCCAGGGGAGAAACTACATCACACACCCTGTCACCTGCATGTTAGTGATGGCAGGCAAAAAGACTTGGTCCCCAGGGAGTCTCCACAGCATCATCGTGTTCCGGCATCTGCCCGTCATGCTCCTGACGCACCTTGGAGCCCATACCTCCAGGGTCCTGGTAATAAGCAGGTCACCCTGGTGGGGACAGCAGAGCACAGCTGTGCTTGCTACTCCCAGTAGGACTCCCCGCTTACAGCCTCACCCCCAGCGCTCGGCCTCCTGGGCCCTGCCCATCCCATGACCAGCTCTGCCCTGCAGCCTTTCCAGCTGGGCCTCCTGGGCCATCCCCTTCCTAGAATGCCCCTCACTTCTGGCAGAGCCAGGGAAGCCACACCCTTGGTGACCGGGCTTCCTTGTCTCCAGCTTTGCCAGCAGTGAGTACCAGGATGCCTTCAGCAGGATCACCCTGGTCGTCCAGCAGCACCAGGACTCCTTGGTCCCCGGACAGCCACAACTCAACATGTGCAACCAGGCAGTCATGGTGAGCAGTGTGCATGTGGGCCGCAGGGCGCCACGGCACTCGACACAGCCATCAGGCGGCAGCTCACGAGCCGAGTGCCTCGGAAGGGCAGGCCTGCCCCGTGCACGCGCGTGGACATGGGCAGGGTGGCAGGAGGCTTCCTTGGCCCTCTTGCAGCTGTTGGATGAACCCAAACCTTAAGAGTTGCAGGGCAGGCCTCGAAGCAGCCTCTCCCCAGCGCTCACCCTGTCTCAAGTGCCTGTTTCCTGCCGAGGCATTAGTGTCCCCCTGTTGAGGTGGAGATGTGGGTGGGCCCCGCACTAGAGCCGGATGGGTGGGGAGGGGCTCGCAGCCTTGGCGGGGACAAGAAACCCCCCTGAAACCCGCAGCCAGAACCAGAGACAGCTGGAGTGACTGAGCTTGGCTTGAATTTCATTTCCTAGAACTGGGCACCCCCAGGCTGTGAAAAGCTGGGCAAGTGCCTGCCGCCTCCAGAGTCGGTCCCGGAGAAGTGTTCCTGGCTCCATTAGCACCTGCTTGGAGCCGGGCCAGGCCCAGGAGCTCCCTGCCAGTGCCTGAGGGGAGGAAGCATCCCGGCCACGCTAGCTTGCTCATGGCCAAGTGGAGGGGACCCGAGACCAGCAGCAGGGCCTGCTGGGCACCGGCGGTTCCTGCGCCGCCTCGGGCCCGGGCTTGAAGGCCACGGCTGCCAGCTCGGAGCCGATACTCTGGGAGGGGCGCTGCCTGCGCCGCCATGGGCCGTGGGCGGGCCGGCTCCTCGCAGAGCCCCGAGGCCGAGCCTGGCGCGCGCGGCCTGCCTGCCCCCGGAGGCCTGTGGCGGCGAGCGTTCGGAGGCGGCTCTGACGCGCCATCGCTGGACGGTTGCACAAGTTGGGAAATGACAAGAAGTAAAGGAGATCGTGGTACCTCAGCTATGCACTTGTGGTTTTTAGACGGGGCGTGGTGCTTGCGGAGCGCCCCGGCACTCAGGGCCCTGGCCCCGCCCCCCAAGGCCCCTTGCGCCGCCCACTGCCCCCGCGCCCCTGACTGCTGCTGGGGGAGGAACGGGCGCGGCCAGGGCGGGACTCAGGCGCAGGGCGGGAGGGCCCCGCCCCGCATGGCCCCGCCCCATGTCCCGCCCTACTCGTCTCCTGGCCCCGCCCCGCCCAGGCCCCGAGCCCATGCCGCCATGGCGGAGCCAGAGCTGCTGCTGGTCTCGCGGCGTATCCGCAGCTTCCCCGACTTCCCCATCCCGGGCGTGATCTTCAGGTGTGGACGCAGCCTGGGCCTGAGCGGCGCCGCTCGAGCGTTGGCTGTAGGCTCGGCGCGGGGCCTGGCGGGCTGCACTCCCGGCCAGCCCGCGTCACCAGCATGTCGTTGTGCAGGGACATCTCGCCCCTCCTGAAGGACTTTGAGTCCTTCCGCACCAGCATCCGCCTGCTGGCCGGCCACCTGAAGACGGCGTACGGCGGCAAGATCGACTACATCGCAGGCCAGTGCCCGTCCTCCCGCCATCCCCACCCCACCCCACCCCTCCGGGCCTCCGTCCCCTCCGTGTCCCGCACGCCGCTCCTTCTTGGAGCCCGCAGTGAATCTGTGACCCTTGCCCCACCTCCGACCTCTGATCTCCGACCTCTGGTCTCCCTCTTCCTGCTGAGGCTGGCTCCGCCCCGCCCGGGGCGTCCTGGTCAGCTCTTCCTTCCTCCGGTTGTCGCAGGTTGTGACTGGTGCTGCAGGGCCACTCAGTGGGGTTCGCGGTGCTTGAGGGAGGGCTTTGAACCCCTGGGGGACCTGGGTATCCCGGACGGGTTGTAGGGCTAGACCTGTCCCCTCCCCAGAAGGCCTGAGGGTCTGAGGACCCCTGCAGGCTTCCAGGTTCCTGGCTGCGCTGCCCAGAGCTGGCCCAACCCCTCCCGGGGTCTTTCCCGGGCCACCCTCCCTGTCTTCCTGTTTCCCTTGTCCAAGCATACTGAGCTGTGGTCTAGACCCAGGACCCAGCCCTGGGCGCTCAGAGATCCTTGAGGCTGTGCTCAGGGTGGGGAGCCTCCTGCCTCACATCGGAGGGCACGCCCAGGAGAGGGCCAGGGAGAACAGGGTCCTAGCAGGTCTCTGCCCAGCCTCACCAGGCTTGCTGCCCCATGGGACCCACCGCTGTGCAGGGCCCTCCCCTTCTCACTTCCCGCCAGGACCTCCCACGAAATCAGGTGTGTGGGGTGCACCGAGCGAGCCCCCACAGCTCAGTCCCCTCCAGAGATGGCCAGGCTTCCTCGGTCTCTGCTGTGATGGGGGCTGCTGGGCAGGCGCTGCAGCGAGGAGCAGCCGGGGTGTCTGCACTGCTGTCCACCAAGGGCCTGAGCTGTCAGAGTCAGGAGATGTCCCCAGTGCCACTCAGTCTCAGCGACATTGGGTGCCGCTTCTCACTGTGGCGGCCGTCTGCTCCAGCCTGGCCTGTGGGCCCCACCGCGCTACCATGCCACCGACCACGGCCCAACGCCCCCCTCCCCAACCCCACAGGCCTGGACTCCAGGGGCTTCCTGTTCGGCCCCTCGCTGGCCCAGGAGCTGGGCCTGGGCTGCGTGCTCATCCGGAAGCGCGGGAAGCTGCCCGGCCCCACCGTGTCCACCTCCTATGCGCTGGAATACGGGAAGGTGAGTGGACAGATGAGGCCAGCAGAGCGGGGCAGGACCAGGGTCCCTCAGCCCCAGAGCGTCTGAGAGCCTCAAGTGGGGAGCTCAGGTTTCCTCACCAGCCAGGAGATGTCAGGGTGGGACTGGAGCCAGGCCCAGGGAGGGGCCGCAGGCCAGCACCCCGGTTCCGCAGCGTCCAGCAGCGTCCACTTCCTGTCTGCAGGCTGAGCTGGAAATCCAGAAAGATGCCCTGGAGCCTGGCCAGAAGGTGGTCGTGGTGGACGACCTGCTGGCCACTGGTGGTAAGAGCCTCCTGGGACAGCCGAGGGCCTGGGGAGGGGTCGCAGCGCTGGGGCAGGGGACTGGCAGGAGCCTCCCTGCCTCACCAACCTCCCTGTCCCCACCCCCAGGAACCATGTGCGCGGCCTGCGAGCTGCTGGGCCAGCTGGGGGCTGAGGTGCTGGAATGTGTGACTCTGGTGGAGCTGACCTCACTCAAGGGCAGGGAGAAGCTGGGGCCTGTCCCCTTCTTCTCCCTGCTGCAGTACGAGTGACAGTCTTCAGCTGGACAAGAAACCGTTCACGTTGTGCCTTCAGTGACCTGTAGGGGCCACTGGCTGTAGCTCTTGTCGTTTCTATCCACTGAACATCTTGGTGGGGTGACCAGGGCCCGCAGCCCCATGGGCTCCACAGCCCTGTGGGTTCAGCCAGACGAAATCAATAAACAGCTTTGCTACCCACCTGTCTCCTTAGGCCCAGACTCTGCCCGGCCTCAGCCTCCCTGGCGGGTGCCCCTGCAGGCACAGCTACTGGCAGGGCAGTGCTCAGCACATCCTGTGCCTGTGCCCCTGGATGGACAGGACAGGCTGTGGGAGCAGCCAGGATGGGCCTCAGCTGTGGGGCCGTGTCACTTGGTCTCCCACTGCAGCCTAACAGGCGATTGCACTTAGTGGTCTGGCAGGCCACTTCCTCCTGCAGATCCTGTGCTTCTGCCAATCTGAGGGGGGTCACAGCAGGCCACCTGGGTAATCCAGGGTCACCTCTCCATCTCATGAGGTCCTGTCATCTCAACTCAGCAGTGCCACGACAGCCCACCTGCGGGGTGTTAGTTTGTGTCTACATCCCCCCGCCAAAGCCTCACACGGGTTCAGACAGAAGCTTTTCCCAAAGCAGCTGAATCTAGAGCGTGACTGATCCATGGTATAATGCTGCGATCAAGGGTGGGCAATCACCGGCTCAGTCTACCGACTGGGTTGGCACCACCCCAATCCCAGCAGACTGCATACAACACAAGGGACAGAAAGGCTTGTCTCTTCCCTTGTTGCTTTGCTGTCTTCCGCTGCCATGAACCACCCAATTATGGGCTGGAACTTCTGTGAATTGTAAGCCAAATAAACCTTATCTCCTTTAACTCTGGCTGTTGGACGTTTTGTCTCAGTGAGGAAAGACACAGGATCTGGTCTCCACCAGAGCAGTAACAGCACTCCAAAGCAGTGGTCTTGGGAACAAAATTTTATTTACATGACTCAGGCTTTATAAAAAGCCAGTAAGATTAGAAAATAAGTTCTTCCAAGGCCATGGGTATTTGAAGTTTAAAAAGGTTAAATTAGAAATAAGCAAACCAAACAGACCTGCAGTGGATCCTACTCTAATGCTATTTCAAACAGGTTATTTTACCACAAACCTAGAAAATCAAAGTTATCTTCATTCTAGAGGAAGGTCTAACTTTATGCTGCCACTGGGGACCTCGTCTCTCGTCCAGCCAGTGTACCGAGGCCCACAGCCCCTGCCAGTGGGGCACCTGGCACAGGAAGGGATCTCCCATGCGTGCAGAGCAGGGAGCTCCTAGCACAGGCCCAGCAAGCCGGGGTGGACAGCAGGATGCCCCCCACCATGAGGTCACAGTTCATAGGCTCCAGCACCAGGACATGGATGGGGTGGCACTGCCAACCACTGCCAGCACTGCACAACGCCACTTCCTGTGCAGCCTGCCAGGCACCAGGCCCCATCCCTGGCGGGGGCAGTGCTCACAGACTGCAGAGCAGCTGGGCAGCAGACAGAGCCCACGGGGATGAAGGCAGCACCAGCACACTGCAGGCGGCCCGAGCCACGCAGCCTGTGTCCTCCGAGACGACACTGGTGATGGAGTGAAAGAGGCGCCGTGGGCGCCGACGTCCACCCGGTGGCCAGCTCACTGCCCCGCCTCGGCACGGGCCTGGCGGGCCAGACGTGTAGTGATGCCGGCCAGGTCAGCGGCCTTGTCCAGCTTGATGTAGGTGTCGGCGCGGATGCGGTGCAGGCTGAGCCAGTCAGGCAGCAGCTCGGCGAGGAGCAGCAGGTGCTTCTCCATCTCCCCTGCAGTGGGAGGGCAGGAGTGAGTTCCGCTGGCTCTGGCCCTGCTCACCTCCCAGCAGGGCTGCAGCAGACAGGCGTCCTCAGGGCTCCGCTACTTTCTAAAGTGCAGAGCCCACTGCATGCACCGCCTTCTCATGGGGCTTGGGTGTCCCCAGGCGGTGCCCTCAGGAGAGGGGACAGACACAAAGGATCCCTCGGCTGAGGCCCAAGTCCCCAGAGCAGAGTCCCCAGCCCTGAACTCCTCAGGCAGGCCATGCCCTGCAGCCCAGTGGGAGGACTGTTCCACAGACCACAGGGACAATGGGCTCATGAGGCCACGAGGAAGCCACCCAGGGAGGCCACAGAGCCCATACACGGCAGGTGCCCATGGGCACCTGGTGGACAGACTGAGTCCACACAGATGCCCAGGGCGCAGGGCTGTGCCCACTCTCGACTCCACCCTGACCTACACATACCCAGGCTCAGGGTGGCTCGGTAGCTGCCCACCATCCTGGCGCAGGCCATCTCCATGGTAAGCGCGGGCTTGCGCTCAGCCACGAAGATGGCACGCAGCACACGCGCCAGCTCAGGCAGCCGCTCCAGCCGCTGCAGCCGCAACTCGAGTTCCGGGCGCCGAGTCATCTGTGCCAGCTGTTTCTGGGCCTCTTTGGCACGGATCTGCAGCAGGCAGGGGGCAAGTCAGTAGCGGCAGGTCACCACAAGCAGCCACCCGTCCTGTCCCCGTCCAGTCCCTGTGACTCACCCGCTCCAGCAGGGCCTGGGGCACACCCTTCAGCGCACTGGGAAGGACGGTGGGTGGACTGGCAGGCGTGGCCGGCAGTGCCGGGCTGGGGGACCCAGGGCTGCTGGGCTCTGCTGCACACAGAGCTGCATGACTCAAGGCCTTTTCCATCTGCGGTGGGCACAGGGCACAGGACAGTGGTCAGAGTGGTGTGCAGCAGCCCCTGGCTCTGCCCCAACCCCCACCCAGCTCTCCAGGCCCAGTGCTTAGCACACTGCTGTGGCCTTGGGTCCTGGCACGACACATGAGGTGCTCAGGGAAAGCTCCTGGGGGAGGCAGGGGGTGGGGTGGGGGGACAGCTAGTGAGCAAGGACCCATCCTGTCCCTCTCTGGGCCACCGGCCCAAGACAAGCCAGACGTGGTGTCAGGTCCCCAAGGAGGCACTGCAGGTTGGGCTGGGTCACCTCACTCCCCTCAGGAGAAAGGTCCGGGGCTAGGGCCTGGCCAGCCTCACCCTGGGCGACATCAGGCTGCGGGCACGGGCCAGCACCTCCTGGGCAGTGGTGAGCTTCTCTGTGGCGGGCGGCCGGGGCAGCTCAGCGGGCTCGATGTCGGGCACATCGTCCACATTGAAGCGCGGGTGCCAGCGTGTCAGCTGGTCCTCAGGCACGGCCATGGGGGGGTTCAGGGAGGCCAGGAAGGCCTGTTGGAGGAGCAGGGGACCACCTGGCTTACTCTGCCAGGCAGGGACACACACTGCCTGGCACACAGGTGGCACTAATGAAATGCCACCCAACGCCTGAGTGTGATCTAGTCCTGAGCTCACCAGCCCACTGCGCAGGGAGGTGGCAGCAAGCAGAGAGAGATGGCAGCGGGCGGGACAGGGCCACAGGGGCTGTGCGAGGGTGACACTGGCAGAGCCGACATCCCCCAGTGCCAGGGCCTGGCCGGTTGCTCACCTTGTGGTGTTCCTTGACCCGGTCTACCAGGTTCTGGCTGAAGACCTGCCGCCGCCGCAGCAGCCTGGAGGCTGTGAGCTGGGGTGCAGGGCTGCCAGCCTCTGTGGGGAAGAGTCCAGGCTGAGCCCTGGCCCAGGCCCACCCCAGCCACCCTCTCCTCAAAACACGTGGGGTTGCAGGTGGGGAAACTGAGGTTAAGGAGAGTGAGCCCAGTGGCACTGAGACCTGGGCCAGTACTCACCCTGGTCCAGCAGTGGCTCTATGGTGAGCTGATAATCAGACTTCTTGACGCTGTCCTTGAAGGTGGGGATGTTGCGCTCCTGGCGGAAGCAGTAGGACATGGGATACACCGTCTTGATCTGGCCCACATTGCGCTCCTCAAAGCGCCTAGGGGAGGAAACAGGGTCAGAAGGAACCGGGCAGAGCCAGCTGCAGACAGGACGGCAGGCCGAGCCTCCCCACAGGCCTCACCTGCGCATCATGTCCTGGACCCCTTGCTTGACCTTAGCAAAGGTCACCGTCTCAGAGCGGTTGTGGAGCATGCCCACGATGGTGTCCATGCTGCGGAACATCTCGGCTAGCACCTGGTACTTGTAGGGCAGCACGAGGCCCGGTGGGCCGGGCACGGCCAGGGCATGGAAGCGCTGGTAGGCGGGCGCCTTCTTGCCGCTGTCCAGAGGGAGCCAGTCTCAAAGCAAGCCCCGGCCCCCGCCACCTCCAGCCCCACGCAGCAGGGCCTGTGGCTGAGGATGCTCAGTCAGGGTCTCAAAGCCACATTCCCTTCACAAACCCTGGGGCGACCAGGCCTGGGGAGCAGCCCCAGAGGAGCGAGGAGGAGCCTCCGCTGCAGGAATAACCCTCCTTACAGTTGGAGGACGGACGTGGACGAGTGCGCAGCAGCCCCTGACCCTCTGCCTGCTCTGGCCCAGCCGTGCCTCTCACTAGCCTGGCCTCCACCGGGTCCCTGGCCACCGGCTCAGGACTCACCATGGCTGCGCTGTGGCGCTGGTGGCCTCTGCGGGGCTGGGCTCCTCAGCACCCTCCTGAGCCCGGTCCTTCAGTGCCTGGACGCGTGCACCCAGCTCCCGCGCCCGCTGGAGGCATGCCTGGAGCTCAGACACAGCGTCCTTTGAGAGGATCTGGGGACATAAGGCTAGTGTCAGGCCAGCCAGCCACCCTGCCGTCTTCCCACCACCTGCCCCGGTCCAGCCTCCTCCTCACCTCGTCTGGTGGGGCTGCAAGGACAGACTGCTGAGCTGCTGGGGCAGAGGTTTTCTTGACCTTCTTGGCCAGCAAATGACAGGCAGGAGAGCTGGGGGGCGCTGGGGAACTGGGATGGGAATCCTGTCAGGAAGGAGACCAGTGAGACAGGAGGAAGCCCAGGATGCACCCGGCCTGCAGAATCAGAGCGCGGTTCACAGCAACCAGACCGCCAAGGAGGCAGCTGGACAGGCTCACAGGGCTGCTGTTACTTAGTCCTTTGCTGAAGCCACCTCGCCTGTTCAGCCTGTGCATCCCTCTGGTGGCCCCTTCCAGGGCTAAGCCCTCGCCTACCCTTCAGGTACCCTGGGTTTTGCAGGCAAGTACTTGCTGGCTCGGACGCGATCTCAGGAGCCACAGCCCAAGTCCATGCCACGCACGAACCCCCGAGGGCTGGGACCCCCGCGGCGCCGCACCTGCAGAGGCCGCCCTCCCCGGCGCCACTCCCCAATCGCCCCTGCGCTCCGGCTCCCACGCGACGTCCCCGGTCCCCGCGTCCCGGGGCCGCTGCTCACCGCGTCCCGCAGCCGCAGTCTCCGGCGCGCGGGCGGCGCGAGCTGGTCGCCCCCAGGCGCGGCGGCGGGGCGGGCGCGCTTGCGGCTGCTGCCCGGGGCGAGGGCGGGCGAGGGCCCAGTGGGGCTCGGGGTGCGGCAAGCTGCCTTGACCCGCGGAGCCACCAAAGCCGGGCGGCGACAAGCGAAGAAGTCGGTGACCCGGCTCTGCGCCATAGCGAGATCAGAGTTCGCGCGCTTTCGCGCAGTTTTCGCGCCGTTTCCTATTGGCTCCGCCCCATCCGGGACGCACCATCCGGCAGAGCGCCCAAGGTAGAACGGGACGCTCCCAGCGCATGCGCCCTAGTGACAGGGTCCCGAAGCCGGCCGCACAGGAGCCGACCTCGCCCTGCCCGGCCTGCACCATCAGGCCTAGCGTGGGGATGAAAATAGATGCGTCAAGCGCACGCGCACTGACGTGTGGCAAGCCGCGCATGCGCCGAGCTGTCTCTTCCGGGTGGTGGGTGTGCAGTCCTGGGTGAGCGTGCATATGGGTTTGACCGCCAGGGTGTGAATGCGGCCCAAGTAGCAGGAATGGGCCGGCCGACAGTGGTCCAGACTAGGAAGGACAAAGAAACTGCCTCCAGAACAGCTTTAAAAGACGGGGCTCCTAGGTCCAGAGCTCGCGTGGGCCCGCGCCGGCCGCTCCGGGAGGAGGAGGGCGGTGCCGAGGGGGCTTCTGCTTCTGTCTCACCGTTGTAAACATCGTGACCTGTGCTTATGCAGAGCAGAAAGGGAACAGAAATGTCAGCTGGCTGGTGCGATTGGAGCTTGCAAAATAGCCTCAAGTGTGACAAGCCTGGCGATAGAGGCCCGCTGGAGAGGGGGAGGGGAGGGCGGGGCCTCCTGGGCGGCTGGCGAGGGAGTCTTAACAAAGATCGATGGGAGTGGGGTGTGCCTCCCTGGTGGAGGTCTTTCCTGGCGTGTGAGAGGCCCGGGTTTCAAACCCCAGTTGCTGGAAAAACAAAACCAGAAGACAATGAAGTGTAAGATTGAAATCAGCTCTTTTAAAGGCTACGTCGTGTTAAAAAGTTTTCATGTGTATGCTGTGTCACCACGTAAAATGTATCTTTTTGTTTGGTATCGGGGATCGAACTCACAACCTGGCGCTTGGCAGACAGGCGCTTATGCCACTGAGCTAAATCCCCAGCCCTATTTTTTGAGACAGGGTCTCAATATGCAGTTCAGGCTGTCCTTGAGCTCACTTTGCAGCCCAGGCTGGTCTCTAACTCACAATGGTCCTCCTGCCTCAGCCTCCCCAGTGCTGGGATTAAAGGTGTGCCCCACCACGCCCGGTTTAAAATGTGTTTCTTAAATCAAGAATACCTGTAGGTGTGGTTCAGGGTATAACACTACTCTAGCGTGGGTGAGAGCCCAGGTTGGAACCCCAGCCCGCCCCCTCCCCCAGAACAACAGGAATTAGCCTGGAAGGAACATGGTTTCTGGGGTAGTGGAAATGGTGCATATGGTGACAGGTTAGGGCTAGCTAGGTGTGTGGGTTTATCAAGACTCCAGGGTCTATTAAGATTTGTATATTTGGCTATGTAACTTCATATAAACTCTTTATAAAAAAATATAAAACTAATCGGTGACATTGGTACAGAAGCATGGTTAGAAGTGACATTTGTCTGATGCTGAATTACATCAAATAAGATGGCTATCTAGGCATGGTGGTTCAGGCCTGTATTTCCAGCACTTGGGAGGCTGAGGCAGTAGGATTGCCAGGAGTTTGAGACAGCCTGGACTATGTAGTGAGTTCAGAGCCAGCCTGTACTACATAGTGAGACCTTGTCTCAAAAAACAAAACAAAATAAAACAAAAAGATGTGTAAACAAATACGTGACAAAAGCGTTTATAGAATATTAATAATGAGCCGGGCATGGTGGCGCACGCCTTTAATCCCAGCACTCGGGAGGCTGAGGTAGGTGGAGCGTTGTGAGTTCGAGGCCGGCTTGGGCTACAACGCGAGCGCAAGGCCAGCCTGAGCTACATAGTGCAACCCTGCCTCAAAAAACCAGGGCTGGGGAGTTTAGCTCAGCGGCTTAAGCGCCTGCCCTGGCAAGCGCGAGGTTGTGAGTTCAATCCCCAGTGCCGCAAAAAAAAAAAAAACAAAAGAATCAGTGTATTTCTCACTGTGAGTTGTGGCCAACCTGCAGCAAGGCAGAGTTGGCCCAAAAGCTGCTTTTTGGGAAAGGGCAAAGGGCACAGTGCATGGTGACCCATGATGAAAGCCTGGTAGTGCTGAGCCTCATCCCCAGCAGCCCCTGTGCAGGCCTGGGCTTGCTCTGCTGTTGGCAGAACGCTTTGAGTCTCTTCAGCTGTGGGTGAACGTTCTGTGTTATTCCAACTCAGATGGAAAATTGGCTTTTCTGAGAAAGTGACCTGAGGGTTATGGAGGAACCTGCTCCAAATATAAACCTTAAAGAGGGAAAGCAGCTGGGCACGGTGGTGCACACTATAATCCCAGCACTCGAGAGGCTGAGGCAGGAGGATCACAAGTTTGAGGCCAGTCTGGGCTCCATAGTGAGTTCAAGGTCAGCTACAGCTATGTAATGAGACACTGTCTCAAAAAAAAAAAAAAAAAAAAAAAAAAAGACTAGGGCTATAATGAAGCACATGTAACAGACACAGTCTCCCCATAGAGGACCCTGGACATCTTTTGGCTGGGAGGGAGCTGTCTCTCCCAACGACCTGGTGGCCCCTAGTCTTTGTTCCACGTTTGTGAAATCAGGCAGAGACAGCCAGACCTAACCGCAAGCAGCCGTTCAGTGTCTGGCTCCTGGCCTCACCGTCGGCCAGCCCCTGCCCTACTGAGATAAGCCCACCAGGGGCCTCAGGGTCCAGGACGCCAGCAGCTTCTCATTTCCCACCCTCCAGCTGGAGTGCTGCCCTGGGCTCACAGAGGCAGGAAGTGACTTAGGCTCAGCACTGCCAGCCACTGCCTGCTCCATGCTCCTGGGACCCCAGAGGGGCAGGGGGCGGCTGCTAGTGCTCTTGCAGCTCTGGGCCCCAGCAGCAGGATGCATCGAGCCCTAAAGAGCTCAGGATGAACTGGGTCTGAGGCCCATCCACAGACTCCAGAACACAAGGCTAAGATGCAGCTGGCTGTCGAGGGGTGCAGGGTTTAGAAGCACTGGAAGTCTAGGAGTTAGGGTGTGGCTGGCGTTTGCTCCTCACCATCAGCGAACAGGAAGGGGGCTGCCTGGTGCAGCAGGACCCCCAGGACCTGTGCTCTGGTCTAGTGTTCGTCCTGGTGGCCCAGGGTGCAGCCGTGCCAACTGCCCAGTGTTTGTAACATCCACCCTAGAGCTTAGTTCTTTTGGGGTGACTTTAGCCTTGGAGACACCTCAGAAAAACTGCCTTGTTCTGTTGCGGTGGTGGGGTCCTGGGGCCATTTCCCCAATCACAGCTGATTGGACAAGAGGTGCATAGCGGAGTCAGTCAGGTGCTGTCCTGGGTCCAGAGCCTGGTGACAGCTTTGCACATCCCTGGCGTGGCCACCTCTGTCACCTGTGGTGGGAGAGGAGCAGCTGCGAGCATGTGGCTCCGGTGACAGAAGGAAGCCACCAGCCCCAGCTGTTTTAAGTAGTTCCCACTTGGTTTCTTGTGAGGCCCAACAGCCCTTCATGGTGCTCTAGATTTTTATGAAACCACCAATTCCCATATATTAGCCTCGTTTGCAGAAACTGCCTCTGGCTATTTTTTCTTCTAACCCAAGTACACGTGATTAAAGCAAGGTCAATCCATACCAGGCCACACTAATAGAAATACAGAGTCTAGAAGGTGAAAGCCCTTTGCCGGTCTAGGTCCCACAGGGCCCCCTTGGCTGTGGGCGTGAAATGCCAGGAGGGTGTGGTCTGGCTGGAGTCCTCCAGGGGAGACCCAATGGCAGAGGGCCAAGAATCTGTGTCTGTGGGGCTGGGAGTGTGGTTCAGTGGTACAGGGATACTCTAGCATGCGTAAGGACCTGGGTTCAATTCCCAACACTGCCAAGAATCCATGTCTGTGTATGTGTGACCTGCAGAAACTTGGAGTACTTACGAGTGCCTGCCAGGTGATTGGCTTCTGAGGGCCTATTATAGGCCAGAGCACTGAGAGCTGTCTGT
>RJWM01000265.1:83693-175701 GCA_004363535.1 Dasyprocta punctata
GGGGGGGGGGGGGGGGGGGCGGGCTTATAAAGCCCGCGGGCAGCGGGCGGGAGCACGCAGCCAAAGTGCGCCCAGCCGGCCCTGCAGCCGGACGGGAGCGGGAGCAAGAGGAGGTCGAGGAGCGGGAGGAGAAGGAGGAGCAGAAGGAGGCGCCCAGCCGCGTCCCGCTGCCCCACGTGCGCCCCGCTGTCCGGCGCCATGGCGCGCGGGGCCCCGAGCGCCCGCGCGTCCCCATAGCCGGCGGCGACCTCGACCCCATGGAGCCGCACGTGCTCGGCGCCGTGCTGTACTGGCTGCTGCTGCCCGGCTCGCTGCTGGCCGGTGAGTGAGGGGCCGGCCTCGTCCGCCCCGTCCTACCAGGGCGCGCGCAGGGTCGGGGCGCGCATTCCAACGCGGGGGCGCGGGCGGGGCGTGCGCGCCGGGAAGGGCCGCGGTGGAGAAGCGAGCGCCGATCTCTTTCCTCTTTCGCGTTGAAGGAAAAAAAAAAAGTGCAAACTTGCATCCTGACTTCCAGACTGATCTGGGAGAAAAGGCGGCTTCCTGCTTGGAGCCGTTTAATTTGGAGTTCTCCTAGCAGAACTCACGTCCTGCCCTGGGCGCAGCCCAGGCCTCCGCAGGCCGAGTGGGAGGCAGCCCCTTGCTTTGGAAAAGTAGTCAGGGTTCCTCCTCCTCCTTCTGTCCTACTTGGCCTCACTCCAAGGGGCTGTGCAGGCCTGTGCCCTGGGCCCAGGCAGGGGCACCGCCAGCAGGCTCGGGCTGCTCCGGAGCCTGGGTTCGGAGTCCCTGCTGCCTAGCAAAGCCTCGAACCCCGTTCTCCTCCCCGCCTCCAGGCCCCGGGCACAGCCTCGGAGACCTCCCTCCTGCCCCGGGCAGCGAGCTCCCACCACATGTGGCTGACGATGCGGGGAAGCGCGGTTTCCCGGGTATGATCTGGCCGTGGTGTGGAAGTCACAGTCCGAGGTGGGGGTGACTGTGGGGACCTCCTTCCTCCCCTCCGGGGCCCTCACTGCTCTGGGCTCCCAGATCATGGGCACCAGCACGGGCCTTGCTGTGGCCGCCAACAGATTTCAGCTCATCTGCAGTGAGATGTGGGGAAAATTTTCAAGGCTGGAATCAAGAAAACCAGTGAGGTTGGAAAGGAGGAGCTTGGGGGACATCCTGGTGCCACAGCCCTGGCCGGATGAGCTGCCGGGTCAGCGGGCTCACAGTGAGGGCTTGTTTTCCTCACTACGCCTGTGAAATGGAAACAGCCAAACTAGTGGGACAGCCTGCACTCGGGCCGGAGGCTGGGGAGCTGTTGGGGAGGTGCCGGCTCACCTGCCTGCCGGCAGCTCCAGGCTTGGACTGAAGCCCCTGGGCTGGGGTCGAGGACTTTGGCCTTCGCTGGCATGGGAGGAAGGGCCTCTTCCCGAGCCGGCTTCCCTCACCGCGCCTGTCCTCAAGCGGTGTTGACTGGATGGCGAATGTTTGCACATCACAAAATCTTCTGATATTTTTTCCAGCCATTAAAAGTGTAAAAACCATCCTGAGTGTGTGGGTGGCACCAAAACAGGCGGGGAGGCCAGAGCTGGCTGGTAGCCAGAATGTGGGCTGGGGCCCTGGCTTCTGATGCCCCTCTCAGGCCTGGCAGGTGGGAGACGGGAGGCCCCCTACCCCGAGATGTCCAGAGGTCTCCCCAGTGGCGGGGTTCGCACACAGGCCGTGTGTGAGTCACCTGAGAGCCTTCGGAAAACAGCGATGACTAACTCCTGTGCTTTCCCTGAACGGAATGCTGCCCCCAAAGAGTCAGTTTGCGAAACGCATTGCCCTTGCCCCGCCCCACCCCGGCGCCCAGCATGTCCCGGCCCTTAGCGCCTCTTCCTGAGCTCCGGAGCTGGCTGGAGAAACCCTGCTTGGGACACCTGGGGCTTCGGGGATCTAGGCAGCTTCTGAGGGACGGGTTGCTGCTGCCGGCCTGGAGGTGGTTTCCTGCCTCTGGCTCTGTGGTCTGGAAACCCCATTGGCGGCCCAGGCCTGGGGGAGGGCTCGAGTTCCCACCCTCCCTCCCGCACAGGATCACTACCTGAAAAGCTGGCCAAGCACGGCCCCACCCCCACCCCTGGGCACAGTAACCGCCCTCGCTTGTCCCCAGCCCCAGGGGATCAGGACTCTCAGCTGGAAGCTTCTAGAGCCGCCTGGGCAGGACGTTGTGTGCCGGGATAGGAAGGACCACACCTCCTGACTCTGGCCTGACAGGGCAGCCTGGAACCTGAACGTCGGTCCTGGCGCAGCGGGAGCCGGGGTGACACAGCGCAGCTCTGCTGGCTGGGGAGACACTTGCGGTTGGCCGACATGGCTTCTGCTGATGGGGCACTCGCAGGGCGGCCCCGGGCCCGCCCACCGCAGGCTCGCACAGCGGCACCTGAGCCCAGTTGATTGTCACTGCCAGTGTCCCTGTTTGCTTGGGGACACCTCCTCCTTTGCAGAGCGTTTCCCCGTCACAGCTGACTGTGCCAGCCTGGCAGGAAGGGGTCGTGGGAGCTGTGGGGGCCTGTCGTAGTCCCTCAGTCTGGTTCACCTCGTCTGGCAGAGCGAGGCGGGGCCGGCCCCGCAGCAGGGGTGAGGAGGTATACGGTGGATGCAGCGTTCCTTGGTGGCGACCTGGGTCTAGGGGCGCCAGGACTTGGCAGCCACAAAGCAGGGCCCGGCCACTTCCCTGTGGGCCCCGGGCTCCCTGCTGAGCAGCAGCTTCCTGGCGGGGGGGTGGGGGCCACCTCCACGCTGTGCCCAAGGCTGAATGAGTAAGCGGGACCGTGAGCCAGGGCTGCGTGTGGGTGTGGGTGTGTGAGTGTACGAGTGTGTGTGTTCAGGGGAGCTGGGCGTGGGTGGCCATGGCCTCCCCGCGGTGGTCACTGGCACAGAGAGCCCGGGCTAGCTAGGCAGCTGGTCCTGTAGAGGAAGTGGGCTGGGCGGAGGTACTGGTGCGGGTCCTGGCCCCGGGCTGCTTCCTGGGCGGGTCTCCTGTACCACACAGCACCGAGAGGCCACCGAGATTCCTCTCGGGGCTCAGAGGAAGATGAGCCTTTTTTGTTTTTTGGTGGCATGAGGGGTGGACCCCCAGGGTCTGGAGGCTGCTACGCCAGCTCTTTAATAGTGAGTTATAGCCCCAGCCCTTTTTATTTCGGAGCTCTGGACTTGCTCAGTTGCTCAGGCTGGTGTGGAACTTGTGATCCTCCTGCCTGAGCTTCCACATAGCTGGGGCTGCAGCTGTGCGTCTCGGTGCCCAGCTGAGCCAGGCCTTTTGGCTTCATGCCAGGGACCGCCCATGGGTCCTGACCACTCCGACTGCGACAGGTCTGTTCCATCCGGCAGAGCAGAATTTACCCGAGAAATACAAGACGATGGGATAGACAGATGGAAGAGACAAGTGCTAAAGTAGTCCGTACTTCAGTGAAGAGCCCAGGTGTTAGATGTGCAGCTGCGGCGGCGCAGGTGCCCCATGTGCCCCTCCGGGGCGCGGCAGTCCACTGCACCGTTTCTCCCTGGGCCGGCAGTGTTGCCCAGGCCGCTGCTCGGGTGCAGCCGTGGATGTCTCGGCCTGGGCCGCCCCGCGGCCTGAGTTGAGTGGGGCCGGGGCCCCATCTTGCTCACCTGCTTTCTGTCCCACCTATGATCTTGGGGTCCCTACAGCCCCAGACAGCAGCTGCTCAGTATCCTGGGGTGCAGTGGCTCACCAACCGGAGTCACCAGGTGGGCGGGGACAACCTGGGGACGAGGCTTCCTGTCCCGTCCCGGACTGGGCAGGTGAGCCCACACCTCCCCAGGCAGATGAGCTGGCGGTGGGTGGCGCATGGGCCAGGAGGTCAGAGAGGACGAGGCTGGGCGGGAGCAACCCGGGGGCAGAGGCTCAGGTGACCTGGGCCACAGCAGCAGCCGCCCTCGCTCTGAACCTGCCGGGCCTGTACCTCTTTCTGGGCTTCAGCATCCTTCCAGTAAACAAGGCTATAAAAGCTTTAAGCACTGGCGGGTCTCTGATCTCTGCTGTCAGGCAGTGGCTCTCACCCCACAGCTGGTGGCACAGGTGGGGACAGGCGGGCCCTACTTCGAGTCCCAGGCCAGAGCCTGAGCGCCTGCCCAGCTGTGCGCACGCCTGGCCAGGCAGTGGCGGTCGGTGACCAGGTCGGGCCTCTGGGGGACTGAATAGAAAGGGGCCACCCCCCACCAGGTCCCTGGAGCACACAGGGCGGTGATTCCCAGAAGAGCGGCTCCGAGGGGGGTCCCAAGGGCAGCCCCAGCCGCCAGCACGTGACGCTGGTCTGGACCTCTGTGGGCTTGGGCGGCCCCGTCTGCATCTGCAGAACCGTTCATGGTTCCCTCATCCGGGTCTCCTGGGACGGAGCTCTGGGTGGCAGCCAGGAGCAGAGTCTGTTGGAGGGCGGCAGTGCCGAGTGGAGTGGGGGCGGCGGTTCGGCCCCCCTGGCCGGGCCTGAGGGTTGTAGGAGCCCCCCTGCGGAGACCAGATAGAGGGGTGAAGTGCAAATGACTTTCAGAGGGGTCCCCCTAATGTCTGAAAAGGGTCCCCGATAACAGAGCCATAATGAGGTTCCCCAACAATACTGTTCTAAACTAGGGCCCCCCTCAGCGCTGTCCCAGGTGGCCCCGGACCGGGCACACCCACAGCAGTGACTGGTCGTGTGCGTCTCGAGGCTGGGCCATTCCTGCCGCCCACGTGGCTGGGGGAGGGCCGTGTGGCGTCCAGGGCCCCAGACCAGGCCCCCAAGGGTCTATGCTGGTGACTGGGTGGGCAGGTGTCTCTGGGGTGACTCTGGGGTCTTCCTGGTGGTGAGAGGAGCCCGGGGGTCGGGCAGGGCAGGACGAGGCTTGTCTGCGCGCTCCATCCCGTCCTGTGCCGTGGGTGTGGGCAGGGAGTGGAGGCTGGGGTCTGAGATGGGCACTGCGCCCCAGTTTTAGTGAGCAGTAGTTTCATTACAGTCACCCCCGCATCCACAGCCCGTCCCCAGGGCCCGGCGACGCAGAGGCCCGGGCCGCCCCCGCTTGCCTGTGTTGTTTCCCTGGACGCACGTCCGTGCCTGTGAAGTTGGGCTTCCCCGCCAGGCTCGGAGGCTGACCACAGAGACTAACGGGAACCGCAGGGCAGTGTGGACACCGTGTCAGTGGCTCACTGCTGGAACTCTCCGCTCAGTGTCTCAGACCGGTGGGCCGCGGGCTCCTGGCTCACAAGTCCTCTGTCCAGACTTTGGTAAAAACGAAAACATTCAGTTGGAGAAGGCTGCAGGCCGGGCCTGGGGTCCAGGTCTTGCGGCTGACCTGGGAACCACGTCTCCTCCCGCCTCCGTGGGTCGGAGCCCCTGTCCGGTGCTGCCCCCCAGTTTCTGAGGTCACGACCCCCATGGCCCTGCCTCTGCTCCTGTCTGTGATTCTCCAGGATGGGTGTCAGGGCGGGACCCGGGCCACCAGGGTGTGCACTCCTTCCCGAGCGCGGGTGCCGGCTCCCAGGTGCCGGGGCCCGACCCAGCCTCCCCAGACCCCAGCCCTTCGGGCCACGTGCCGGCCTCCGTCCCGAGCCTTTGCCGAGTCGGGCGGGACAATTTTCTGGTGTGTTTTAATAACATAATTGTAGGGAGTATTTTTAGGTTCCCTCTAACAGCTCGGCAGGGGCTCGGCTGTTTACCAGGCTCCAATCTGCACGCTGTTTTTCTCCCCGAGTATATATAGCTGGGGCCCCATCTCCGTCTTTGGGGTCAGGCTGCAGAGGGACAGTGGCCGGCTCGGCCTCCTGCGGTTTCCTTTGCCATCGAACGAGCAGCTAAAACGGGCACAGGGCGTCTGCCAGCTCCTGCAGGGTGTGAGGCCGGCACGGCTGCCCAGGCCCAGAGGGTCACACAGGTGGTGCCCTGTGACCCCAGGTGTGCCGGGCCTGCATCTCCTTGTGCTCTGTTCCCTCCCGTGTGCCTGGAAGCTGCCTCCTCGGCCATCTCTGCAGATTCCCCTGCTCTTGGCAGTGGAGGAGTCCAGGTGAAGGTCCCACTCAGGTGCCTTTGGAAGAGGAGCCTTGGGGTCTGCAGGTGGGGACTAGAACCTGAAGACCCGCTGTGTGGGCTGGGCCCTGGCACCCTGGCTTTCTGGTGGTGCATACACTCTGCCCTCCCTCTCGTTCACTTGATCTCTGTTTATGGCTAAAACACCATTTGGCACAGCCCATCACCCTGACACGTTAAAGGGAGTTTTAAAACGGAAGCCTGCTTGGCCACTCCACTACCCCTCGCCTGACAGCTGTTTTTATTTTCCCTTTTCTTCCCTGGCTTGTCCGAGGCCCGGCAGTGGTGACGGCCGCCAGGCATGAGCTGTGTTGGCCTCTCTGTCTTCGTCTCCACCCCTCCTGGGTGTATTGGGGCTCTCGGCAGCAGGGGGTCCTCTCCAGCCCGGGCACGAGCCTGGCCGCTGCGTGTGGTGACTGACCATGGGCTGGGGGTGGTGGCCCGAGGCCGCACTGGACAGTGTAACCTGCTGGGCTGGGTGTCCCCAGAGCCCCGTCCAGTGTGAGCTGGCTCCGTGGCTGGGTCTTGCTCCTCGTCGCCCCCAGCGTGATCTGGCCACGTCCAGCAGGGATGGTCACTTGGGTCCACACATCCAGTGGCGGCTCCAGGCTCGGGGCACCCTGTCCCCGCTGCCCTGCTTGGGATGCTGCCCTTCCCTGGCCCTAGCCGACCCATGCCCTGTGGCCGCCTCCCGCCCGGCTCTGCTCCTCCCTCCCTGCCCAGGCTCTGGCCCTGCTGCCCTGGTGCCCACCGTCCACTGGGTGAATATGCCTGGAAAACCCGGCCTGGCCGGGCTGCCCAGGCTCCGGGGTCCAGAAGAGGGAGCACGCACGAGGCCTGGTGTTTTCCTGCAGAAGTGTCACCAAGAAACAGAGTGAGTGGCCTCAAGGGGGAGGTTCATTTTTTTTTTTTTTTTTTTTCCTGGCGGCACGGAGGATCAAACTCACAACCTCACACCTGCCAGGGCAGGCGCTTAAGCCACTGAGCCAAACTCCCAGCCCTGGTTTTTCAAGGCAGGGTCGCACTATGTAGCTCAGGCCGGCCTTGCGCTCACATTGTAGCCCAAGTGGGCCTCGAACTCACAACGCTCCTACTACCTCAGCCTCCCGAGTGCTGGGATTAAAGGCGTGCACCACCACGCCCGGCGGGAAGTTAATTATTTTTTGTTTTTATTTTTGGCTTTCAGAGACAGGGACTTGCTGTGTAGTGCAGACTGGTCTTGAACTCACTGTGTAGCCCAGACTGGCCTTACATTTGTGGTGATCCTCCTGCCTCAGCCTCCCAAGTGCTGGGCTCACAGGCATGTATCATGTTGCCTGGAGTTTTTTTCTTCGCAGTACTGGGAATGGAGCAGGGCTTTGTGTGTGCTGAGCAAGCTGTCAGCCCTGTAGGCCCGGCTCCTTGGGCTGAGCAGGCTGTGACTTTCTAGTTGACTGCTCCAAAACAAGACAGAGCATTGCGCCCGCTGGCTCCTTCCCCCCGCAGCCCATTTGGGCCTTGTGCCTGTTTGGGATTTGGACCTCAGCGTCTGGGCCCCAGACCCAGGTGATAGCAGCTTGGCCCAGCTACAGCGCTTTGCAGGTGTGTTCAGCCCAGCAGCGACTGAGTGTCTTTGCGGGATCAGCACTGTCTCCCTGGACACATGACTGTGTTCTGCTGGCTCCTGGGGGGGCAGGGTCAGAGGGTGTGGGGCAGAGGGCACGGGGGTCAGAGGCTATGGGGGCAGAGGGTACAGGGACCGAGGGGAGGTCTGACCTCAGGCAGCTGCAGCCGTGGCTCACGCCTGGGTGCCAGCTGGGGTACTCCACGTCCTCCAGCCCACCGTGTGGCCTCAGAGCTGGTTACCCGGTGCCGGCTGAGGGCAAGACCCTCGGCTGGGGTGTGACCTGTGAGGGCTTCCCGCTATTTTATTTATTTATTTATTTATTTATTTACTGGGGGACTGGGGATTGAACTCATGACCTCACACTTGCCAGGCAGGCAGTTATGCCACTGAGCTAAATCCCCAGATGTGTTCCAGTTATTTTATTTTTATTTTTATTTTTGGTAGTGGGGATCGAACTCACAGCCTTGCGCCTGTCAGGCAGGCACCTAAGCCACTGAGCCAAAACCCCAGCCCTAGTTTTTTGAGGCAGGGTCGCACTGTGTAGCTCAGGCCAGCCTTGCACTCACTGTAGCCCAAGCTGGCCTCGAATTCACAATGCTCTGCCTACCTCAGCCTCCCAAGTGCTAGGATTAAAGGTGTGCACCACCACACCTGGCTATTCCAGGTATTTTAAAAATCAGGTCATTCCAATCCAAAAATGGGCATCTGAGATGAATACACACTTCTCAGACGAAGAAATACAAACAGCAAATAAATATGTGAAAAATGTTCAACATCACTGGTCATTCAAGAGATGCAAACTAAAATAACACTGAGATTCCACCTTACCCAGAAAGAATGGCTATCATCAAAAAAATCATCCAGTAACAAATGCTGGTGAGGCTGTGGGGAAAAAGGAACCCTTCTCCACTCTTGGTGGAAATGCAGACTGCTGCAACCACTGTGGAAATCAGTGTGGAGATTCCTCAAAAAACTAGGACTAGAGGTCCCATGCAACCCAGCTATTCCTCTTCTGGGTAGTGCCCCAAAAGAATTGAAAAGATCATACCACAGTGATATATGTGCACCTATGCTTATAACAGCACAGTTTTTTTGTTTTATTTTGTTTTTTTGTACTGGGGATCGAACTTACAACCTTGCGCCTGCCAGGCAGGTGCTTAAGCCACTGAGCTAAATCCCCGGCCCTAGCAGCACAGTTTATAATAACCAGATCTTGGAAACAACCTAAATACCTATCTACTGAGGAATAGCTAAAAAAAGATGTGGTATTATTATACAATGGAGTACTAGTCAACCATAAAGAATGATAAACTAGAGACTTTTTTTTTTGGTACCAAGGATCAAACTCACAACCTTGTGCCAGGTAGCTGTTTATGCCATTGAGCTAAATCCCCGGCCTTAAGCTGGACACTTTTATAGGTAAATGGATGCACCTTGAGAACATAGTGAAATAAATAAGATACACATGTGTAAACATCGTGTTGTTTCATTATTGTGACAAGTTGAAAGAAAAATTATATGTATATATGTATGTATATGTATATAAAAATAGTTAAGTTAGTGTCTTGGTTACTTTTCTCTTGTTGCGGAGACAAAATACCTGACGCCCAAAGTTAGGGAAGGAAAGGTTTATTCTTACAGTTTCTTGGGAGTTTCAGTCCATTGGTTGGCTCCAAGTCAGCATGGGTTGGCGTGGCTGCCGTTCATGGTGGCTGCAAGCCGCAAGGTGCACTGGCGAAAGAGAGAGAGAGACAGACCAACAGACAGACAGACAGACAGGAAGACCCGCCTTCCCTTACACTGTATGTCGGCTCCACCCCTGGGCGGGTACAACAGTCACGTCATCAATCCTGGCGCTAGACAACAAACTGATCACAAGCGTCAGACTCAGCCCCATCAAAAGTATGTGAGGACTTGGGGGGACATAGTATACCCAGCGCAGGTAGTTACACTACTGGTTTCTCTGAGTTCGCTGACGAGAAAGACTTGCGCTGGTACTGTTCGGACGATTGAGTGCGGATGTCCTGTGCTCTGGGTGAATGATTCGGGGTGACAGTGTGTAGTGCGTGCACCATTGTTGCCCCCGATTGATGTGCTTTGAAATTGTGTTGTAGTTTTTCTTCTTATCCTTGACTGAAGTGGAGTTGAAAAAAGATCTTTTTTTGACAATTGTTAAAAAAAAAAAAAATTGGGTCATTCATCCTTTTTCTTCTTCTTTTTTTTAATCTTCCTGTAGTACTGGAGATTGGACCCAGGGCCTTCACACTGAGCTACATCCCTAGGTCTTTGTAACATTTCTTATTTTAAGACGGGGTCTCGCTAAATTGCTAAATTGCCCGGGCTGGGCTAGAACCTGCCATCCTTCTGCCTCAGCCTCCCAGAATGTGAGCTTACAGGTGTGTGCCGCCATGTCCGGCCTGCTGTTTTAAGGAGCCATTTTAGGGCAGCACTTAGAATTCAGGGGACTGTGGCTGGCCCTCGTGGCTGCCGTCCCCTGCCCCGCATCCTGCTGTCCTGTCCCTGTGTCCACCTCCGACCTCGCCCCTCTCCAGGACCTTGCTCCCTGGGCCTGTGTCCCCTCTGTCCCAAACTCTGGTCCCAGTGTCACTGCCGGGTCCTCGTGCCTGGCTGCTGGGGGCCGTGTTCTGCACTGCCTGTCCCCCTCTTCTGTGGGGTGCGGGAGGAAGGTGAGGTTCGAGAGCCCGGTGTCCTGGCTGTGCCCCGTGGTTTCTCCTCTGCCCGTGGCGTGAGCAGGGCCAGGCTGGGTCCAGTCAGTCCCAGGCCGGCAGGAGTGGTGAGGTGGCCGCGCCCAGGTCCTGGAGGTCCTGCCACCCAGTCCCGGAGAGGGTGGTGGCCCTGCACCCCCAACCTGACCAGTGTGTGCACAGACCTTCTGGGCCAAGGAGAGCCCAGGCCCGGGCACCAAGGTCAGGAGCCGGGTGGCTTTTGGTGCAGGGGGCCCCGGAACGGGTGGGGTGGTGGCCGATGTTCTGGGATGGGTGGTGGCGCCTGTGGGCCACGTGGCAGGACGAGACATGGCAGGACCCCCAGAAGGGCGGCCTCCCTCCAGAGCAGGGTGTGGGCCCGAGCCTGTTTGCTCTGTGACCTCTGCAGGGGCCTCCTGCCTCCGTTTCCTTGTAGCGGACGATGCCCTCCCCGGCCAGTGCCGAGCAGAGAGCGAGGAGGATGCGCGTGGTGGCTCAGGCCTGCTCTGGCTTACGTCCCTTCCTCTGGTCCTTCCGGCCTCTGTGACCGGGGGAGGCTGAGCTCAGGCCGAGGACCCACGGCTGCCTCTCCGCCTGTCCTGTGTCCCTGCTGCCCGTGGAGGAGGCGCCTCCGTCCTGGGGCCAGCAGGAGGAGGTCACGGTGTGGGGGAGGCCATCACCTCTTCCAGGGACAGTGGCCCCAGCTCCTGGCCTTCTGCACCAGCAGGCCGGGTCCCTGGTCCCCAGGCAGCTGAGCCGGTTTGGGCCGCACTGCTGTGGTCCCGTGGGAAGCGCCTGGAGCCCTCTGGCCCTCCCTGGCAGGAGGTGGCCTCAGGCCTGGGCTTGGTGAGGATGGCAGAGGACTGGAGGGGGAGGGGGCCTCTCTTGGGACAGGGAAGCCGAGTGTGGCTGTGCTGTGCCCCTGAGTGACCTTGGGCATTTCCCGCCCACCCGCTGTGGACAGGGCACTGTCCACCCCGTCTTCGGCCGCTTGTGCCTGAGAGTCACGGTGTCATCCACCTGAAAGCCCTCGCCGTCCTGAGCGCAGGGTGGTGGCGCCGGCTGGCATCCCGGGGAGGGAGACCGAGGCGAGAGGGTCAGCATGGCTGTGTCCCCTGCCCCAGCCAGGGCCGGGCAGCTCCCGGCCCAGCTTCTCCTCTGCACTTCCCGCTGCCTGGGCTGCCTCTCCGAGCGCGAACCTTTCCTGTTAAAGGTGGCTGTGGCTCCCAGCCTGTGCCCAGGATTCAGGTGTCCAGCGCTGTGACCGCTCCGCTGGCAGGACTTTCCACCCCCGTTTCTTCTCCCGTGAGGAGCTGAGAACTGAGCGCCCACCCTGCCCAGCACTCTCAAGGCCAGCTCGCCACGAGACACCCACAGTGGCCCCCGTCTCGGGGCCTCCAGGCCGGCCACGCTCTCACCCTCAGCACCTGGTGGCCTCTGGGGTGGGGACACTGGGGTACTAGGCAAAAGGGTATGACTCGGGGGTGCCCAGCGTCTGTCGCCTCACCCCCAGGTGGGGACAGTGGCACTGGCTGAGTCTCGGGTGGTCCGAGCCCCAGGTGCCTGGCTTCGTGGCCACTGGGTGCAGGGGACAGTGTGGCCGGGCAGCCTTGAGTCCCCTGTGCTGGACTCGGGGTGGAGGTTCCTGGCCCAACAAACTCGTCGTGTAGGCTGAGACGCACTGGGCAGGCACTGCCTCCGGGCAGCCTGGCTGGGCTTCGAGGAGGCCAGGAACTCCGGGGTCTCTGGCCCAACACCTGTCCCTGCCCCAGGCCACCCTCTGTCAGGAGGGCAGCAGGCGCCGGTGGCCTCCCGGCCCTGGAGGGATACCTGGGGGACATTGGCGCCCCACTGAGGGGCCTGGCTGAGGCTCTGAGCCCTAGCAGAGCCCCAAGAACCCTTAGCAGCCACGCAGAGCCTCTCCCGGTCAGCGCTGGGGACCCTGGGTGCCCCAGGAGCAGCCCCTCCACCCCTGCCTGCTTGGCCCAGGGGTCCCCGGCCCCCACCTGGGAATCGGGAGGGCACGGGGCGGCCTGGCGTGAGGACCTTGGTCTCACCTCTCCTGTGCGCCCTGACCCTGGGGAGCGGGGTCTCGGGGAGGGCTGGGGACTGTCCGGAGCTCCGCGTCTGCCTTGCTGCGCAGTCTCATCACAGGCCCGGCCCCAGCCCCAGTGCCACGGAGAGAGAACAGTTTTCCTGTCGTCTTCCCCTGGACTGGAGTTGAATGCAGTGCCTTTGCTCCCCAAAAACATCCGCAGCCCTTCTTCATTTGGAGACCGGATCTTGCCCAGTCGCTCAGTTGACCGGGCAGGGCGCACACTGGCCGTCCTCCTGCCTCAGCCGCCCGGAGTGCTGGAGCCTGGGCCCGGGCCACACGCCCGGTTTGCTTTTGCATCTTCAAGACAGCAGCGCCAAGCCTGTGAGAACCGCCGGTAGCTTTGCTTTACACGGTTCTCGTGGGCAGCCCGGAGGTAAATAGTGACGGTGTCCCCACTCACAGATGGGGAAACTGAGGCCCAGGGAGCCCGTGTACTTGTGCAGTGGTGCAGGCCTCTGAGGCTGTGCGGAGAAGGTCTGGCCAAGGTTCAGGAGGGTGGCGGTCGAGAGCCAGCCCACCCCTTGCTGCCAGGAAGGGGCGCATCGATCCAGCCTCCCCTGGGGACGCACAGTGGCCGGGGCTGGGGTGGGGCCGGGGGAGGGGCCGGCTTTGCTGAGGACGAGGGGAGCCCTGTGGGGGCCACCAGCGTGGCTCTGGGGACCCTGGGATGCCTGCCTCGCACTTTACTGTGAGGAATTAGATTAGTTTTCCATAAAAACAGGATGTGGCGGGTGAGAGGGCAGCGGGGGCCATCGTTTCTCTTGCTCCTTTTCCAGGAACTGGACATGCAGCCCGGCCAGGACGGCCCCGGCCCCCCGCCTCCCCAGCAGGGCACGGCCCTCCCTGCTCCTCAGTGGCTGCTTCAGCTGGCCCTTCTCGGGCCAGGCGCTGGGGACCCCACCGGCAGCCGGGGTGGTGCGGGCGGCAGGCGGCGCTGGCCGTCAGGTGGTGCCCAGCGATGTGCCAGGCAGAGCAGGAGCCTGGCCGCCGCCTGGGCCTTGAGAGTCAGGCCATTCCCGGGAAGCCCAGGAGGGTGCAGAATTGGGGTCCCCGAGTCCCCCACAGGCCTCTGCTGTGAGGGTCTGTGGGCAGTGCTGACTGGGAGCCGTGATGTCCACAGGATGCAGGAGTCATCGGGGCACCCTGGGGTGGGGGTCGCCGGCCACCGAAGAGTCCCACTGTCAGATGCCAGCAGCTCTGGAGGTGCAGCATGTGGTGGGGTGTAGGTTGCCCTGTAGACAATCACAGGGAGGATCTGTGGGGACCCAGTGGGGTCCCTCCTTTCTTTCCTTGCTGCTCTGGGGCCGGGCTGGCAGGGCCGTCCCCCCGGCTGAGTGGTCCTGGCCCGTGGGGACCGTTGTCCCCAGCGCTGTCCTTCCTCCTGGGTGGCCGAGGGTGACCAGGCTGGTCCTGCCCGATGGCTGGGAGCTGTGACGCGCCAGGGCACAGGGACACACAGGAGGTGGGTTTGCCGAAGGCCGCTGGGCTCCATGTCCCGTCACCGCTGACCCACGACAAAGCGACAGCGCGATCAGAGCGGGCGCTGTCTGTCCTGGCCTGCCGAGGGAAGCCGGGCTCTGAGTCTCTGGAACCTAAGCCCCCTCCCCCTGCCGTGGTCACTGAGCCCCGCTGGGCCCTCCACGGGCATGGGCCCTGGCCCAGGCGACCACACACTTAGGGGTGCTCTGTCTATTCCAGCCCCACGCAGCCCACCGCACGGCCCAAGCCGGCTTGGGAAGGACCCGGGACAGAACTGCAGGGTGTGAGCGCGCCTTCCCTGGAGGACTGTCCCGGGGAGGATGGTGGGTGTGGGAGGACGCCGGCCGATCCAGTCGGGTCTGTCCCGTAGGGCCCAGCTGGGTGTCAGCGCCGCCTCCGTGCCTCGGAGACCTGCAAACCAAGGGGGTGGGGAGCGCTCCGGGGCCACGGAGTATGTGCGTGGAAATGGAGACTGAGGCCGCACGGGCCCCCTGGGGCCCGGCCCGCGGAGGTGGCGGCCTTCGGGCGGGTCCCTGTCCCTAGGTGACGGGGCCGAGCCGGCCTCTTCACCTGTTGTTCCCTGGTCCTTGTGCCCTCTCCCTGCCTCACCCGTGGCCACACAGCTGTTGCCAGCAGTAAGGGGCTCTCGGGGCTCAAGGCAGCCCGACTCGTGGGGGCTCCGGGGTCCCAGCCTGTGTGTCCGCTGTGTGCATCTGTCTGTCTGCTGGCTTTGAGGGTTGGCTTGCTGTGGTCGGGAGCTGAGGCGTTGCACCTGGCAGGCAGCCTGGGCCGGGGTACAGCCAGCGTCCACCCTGCCGTCCAGGTCCTGGTGCCCGGGGCAGCGGTGGGGTACTGGGGGTCCCGCTGTGACCTCAGAGTGAATCCTGTCTGAAGAATTCCCCGTGCTGGCATCGAGATTGGGGTTTGGGCAGCTCGGGGCCCACAGTGGGCTGAGTGGGACGGGAGGCAGCCCCGCCTGGCCCAAAGGCCGATCTGGGGTGCCCAGGCTGAGCCCAAAGCCCGAAGACTGCATATGTTCCTGTCCCTCCCCATGGCTCAGGTGCCGCCCAAACCTGGCACCCCGATCACACAGACTGGGGTCCCCAGCCACAGCGGCCCTCGAGTGCCTGCCCCTAGAGGTGGGGAGCCCCCGAATTGTCCACATTACCTGGGGGAAGCTGAGCTCAGTCAGACGCTGTCTCCTGCCCAGCCCTGGGGACCACGTGGATGCCCCTCGCCGAGATACACTGGCCTCCTCCCGCCACAGCCCTGCCCAGGCAGCCAGGTAGCATTCCTGTCCAGATGCCACAGAGGCCCCGTGAGCCACAGCCCGCAACCAGGCCCGACTGGACGCCAGGCGTCTGAGTCACTGGGCGGGGCTTGGAGTCAGCACAGCCTCGTGGGCCGACCAGCGCATCCACGGATATGGGGCAGCTGGAGCCGCCAGGCCAGGCACCGCGCCTCGCTGTGGGCTGGAGCAGGGCTGGCCTGGCATCTGTGAGCGCAGCGTGACGCCCTGTGTCCACGCAGGTTGAGCTGATGGCCAGCCCTCCACTGGCCACCTGCTTCTCCACAGAGGGCACAGGCCAGGGCACCTGAGACCCCAGCTGCCCCCCACTGGGGCTGCGATGCTGGGTTCCCAGGGAGGCTGGTGGTGTGCCTGGGAGCCCGCTCTGAGGGCCTCAGCCCTGCAGGGTGGGCGACGCTTCCGAGTTCACAGGGCCGTGTGCCCAGGAGGACCTGGCCTCCTGCGAGTCTTGCTAGTCGAGGGCTCAGCCCTGGGCCTTTGCCTTTGGCGCTGCCCCTGGACTCCCCCAGCCCGTCCTCTGCCACCAGCCGCAGTGGCCCGGACCCCTCACCTGACCCCCACTGTTTTCTGGGTGCCCAGCTCGCCGTACGCCCGAGGGCAGGACTTGGCTCTCAGTGCAGCCCCGCGTCATGACCACGGCTGGCCACAGCGCCCCGCCCTGCCCGTGTCCGCAGGTCCTGTCCCCATGGACTGAACCGGTCCCGTCCTGCCTGTGACCCGGTGCTGCTCACTGGACAGCTCGCATGTGCCGGGCCAGTCCTGTGCTGGCCATGTCCCTACGAGCCCAGCTGCGGTGTTACTTTCCATTTGACACAGTGTCTCACTAAGCCACTAAGTTGCTTGGGCTGGGCTGGGACTTGCGATCCTCCCATCCTCCTGCCTCAGCCTCCCACAGTTCTGGGGTGACAGGCGAATGGAAGGGACTTGAGCACCCACAGTGTTGGCATCCATGGGGTGCTCGGCCAGTCATGAGTTGGTGTTTGGAAGCAACTGTGTTTGTTATTTGGGGTGGTGGTGGAGCTGGACCCGGCATGCCGCACAGCCCAGCCCCTGGGTGGTGCACTGGACTGCTCCTCCATGCCTTCCACTGCCCGAGGCCGAGGGCCCCCAGCTGGCGCGGGTGTGGCAGGGAGCTCTGCCTGCCAGGGTTCTGTGGGCTCCTGCAGAGCCGGGTGCCGGGGGCCGAGGTTCACACGCAGCCTGGGTACGGGTGGGGCTCGGGGCGAGAGGCCCAGGGCTCCTCCACCCTTGGGGCGCCAGGCAAGGCTGTCCCCTCAGAATCCTGCCCCCCGTTAGCCCGGAATGCAGGGGCGGAGGCATGGGTCCAGGATAGCTAGCTCTGTTTACCGCGGCTTCCTGCCAGCCCTCGCATGCATGGCCCAGGAGGCTCTGGAATGTGCCGTCCACTGTGGTCAGTCACCTGTGTCGCTGTGGGGCGACACTGCCCACTGTGACCCTTGCTCAGGCCTGCCCCCTGAGCAGACCCACACCCCACCATCTCCACATCGTTACAGCCCACGGCCACCCGGGATCAGCAGGGCCTGGCTGCCCTTTGCTCCGGACCAAGAGCCCAGGGCCCTGTGGGGCAGCGGGGCTCACACCAGCCCGCCCAGGCATGCTGATCCCGAGGGGGCCCCAGGGTGTAGGGGCCCAGGCAGAGCTGCAACGGGCCCGTGTGTTGGGAGCCGCTTCCTCCCTGTGTCCTGCTGGCCGCCGGCTGAACAGCTGGGCACCGGGAGAGGCTGAGTCATAACCTGGAGGTCCGGGTGCCCTGTGTCCCCGCCCGCCCTGCACTGCTGTCGGCCACGTCCAGGTTGGGTTGACCAGGGCTGCAGTTTCCGGGAGGGGATTCCGACAGCAGTGCATTGCAGTAGTGGGAGCGGTGATGTCCACAGCAGCTGGGCCGACTGTGCCTCAGTTTCCCCATTTGACAAACACTGCAGTAGGAGCCCCACCTGTCTCTGCGCAGGCCTCTTGGTGCAGGCTGTGCTGCTGGTGACACTGCCCGCAGGGACACCAGGTGCCCCTCAGTTAGCAGCTCTGCAGGGACCTCAGCACCATGCCCGGGAACGTCCTGTCCTTTGTGGGGGACCCTGCCCGGCCCAGCCGTGGACAAGGCTGCCCTGTGGGAGGCCGAGGGTGACCCCGCCACATCCTGAGTGGACACTGATGTCTACAGTGTCTCCCGGTGGCAGAACCCCAGGGTTCACCTGCACCCCGCCTCACCTGCACCCCGGGCCCCCGTGGCTCAGAGGGAGCACCCCCTTTTCAGGGCTGGGGTCCGGGCGCAGTGGGGCACCATCTGGCCTCAGCCTCCCCCACTACCAGGGATGGCACAGAGAAAGTGACCAGATGAGCCCTGCTGCCCGTCCTGGGGCTGGGGTGGCAGGGGGCCAGTGGGAGCCGTGCGCCACAGCGCTCGCACCCCAGATCTGCTGTCCTCTCCCGGGGCTGCTTCGGGCCCCATCATCCCTGCCCCCTTCCTGTGGCCCCCGTGTCCCTGCCCCTGAGTTCCTTTGTCTGAATTTGGGGACCGGAAGGTGACAGCCCCCCCGCCCGCACCCTCCTGGATGATCAAGGCCGCTGCCCTCCTTCCCCACGGCCTTGCCCAGGCTGAGGTGCCGGACAGGGTGGCCTAGGTCTCTGAGCGCCGCCGTGGGGGCCATGCAGCCCCTTCTTGGGTCCCTGTGCCCAGGCCACCTCTGGCCGTGGTCACTTGCTGTGTCCATGGGGCCGGGGTTGTGGCCAGGAGCCAGGTTGTCTCGACCTCCACGCAGGTCAGATGAGCAGTAAAACTGCGTTTCCCAGACTCCGTGCCAAGGAACCCCGGGCACCGTGGTGATGAAGCGCTCCCGCGGGGCCCCGAGCAGGCACTGCGCTGTGCCCTGCTGCAGGGGGCGGCTCTGCTTGGCCCTCGCCGCGCACCCACTGCCGCTTGGGCCACCACCTGTCCTTGGCTTTCTCCCGTGGGCCTGGTTTCCCCTCTGTGGAGTGAGAGGGCTGTGGATCTCGACCCTGTGAGGGCGTGGTCTCCCCGCACCCTTCCTGGCCGCTGGGCGGCACACAGGGCCACAGGCTGAGCCCCTTACACGGCTGTAGCCAGTCTTGGGGTCACCGAGGGTGCTGGGACCCCAGAGTGAGGGGGATTCGGGAGAGTGGGTGCTGCAGGAACCTGGCCCTGGAGGGCTTGTGCTCAGACAGTGGATGCGTGGGGGCCCATGTCCCCAGGGCGTCATCAGGTGACCAGGTAGGGCATCCTCAGGGTGGCTGAGGGTCTGGGAAGGAGGGGCCCCACGCGTCCCCAGGCCGGGTTGTGCAGCCCCCACCCCACCACGTCGGGTCTGGGCTTGGGTTTGGTTTCAGCCCCTGCCTTCTGGGGGAAGCCTGCGTGGCCTCCCTCGAAGAACAGGCAGCACCAGCAGCTGCGGGACACCCCACACACGTCCCCTTGGCCTTCCTCTTCCTCCTCGCCCTGCCAGCCCCACCCCCAGCAGGGCCTGAGCGCAGTGTTTATGGCTCTGGCCGGAGCCAAATAAGGCAGGGAGCGCTGGGACTGGGGCGGGCTGGCATGGCGGCGGTCACGAGGGGGCTCTGGCTCCCCCGGCCCTGTCTCCGGGCCCCCCAGCCCTCCCTGGAGCGTTCAGGGCAGCAGCAGGCAGGACCCCGCCAGGGCACAGGGTGACCGGGGCGAGGCCTGCCCCCCAGCTCCATCCCCGCCTGTGGGCCGCCAGCTCTGCGACCACCCGGCTGTGTCTGGCCATCCTCGCTCTTTCTCAGCATGTCGAGTGGCTGTGCAGACACTGACACTGCGGAAGGGGGAACGTGGGAAGGGGTGAGGCGCCCGCCGGAGGGGAGCTGACCCGTGGCACTGCCCAGCTTCTCGCGTGCTTATCCCGCTAGACCAGCAGGCTCCCGTCCAGGACTGGGGGTTGAGCAGAGCCCTGCACCGCAGCCCAGCCCTTTCTTAGTGTTTATTTTGAGGTAGGGTCTACCGAAGTTGCCCAGGCTGGCCTGGAACTTGTGATCCTCCTGCCTCAGACTCCTGAGTAACCGCAGTGACTGGCGTGCCCCGCTGCACCCTGCTTGTTTTTGTTTTTGTTTTGGCACAAAAGGAATCTTTGCTTTCTCTTGACTTGTCTCAGGCTCGGGCTAACTGTGGCAGTGGGCGGGAGGGGGCCCTGTGACTCTCAGTGGCTGAGTCTGCGGGGACAGGACTGGCCTCGACCTTGGTCACCTGGGCAGTAGTGGGCCGGAATTCGACCCAGGTGGTAACTTGTGGGCACCCACTGGCACAGGGCCGTCCCGAGCACGCGCATGGCTCTGGGGAGTGGGTCTGGGCCCGTCTTGCACGTCCAGGCCTGCGTTTCTCGGGGCACCCAGGGCGGGCAGGGCTGTGCGTCTCAAACACTGTGGCCATCGTGGGTGGACAGAGCTGGGTTCCTGTGTGGAGCCATGGGCCTCGGGGAGCCGGAGGCCGGGCCTGTGCAGGCCGAGGCCGGGACACAGATAGGACTCGGCCTTGGGGAGCAGCAGGAGGCCCCCTGGGTATGCCGGGGGCTCAAAGTAAGGGTCTGGACTACCGGGCGAGAAGAAGGGGCCTGGCGGGACACGTGGGGGTTACTGTCCTTGGCCTGCTGTGCAGGACAGGCACTGCTGCCCCCGACGCGCTGGCCCGCTCAGGGTCGCCCCGGATCCCGCCGCCCTGCCCAGCTGCCCTCTGCTGCCGTGGGGAGATGGAGGCTCTGGGTGCTGTCAGACCTCTCTCCCCACTTTTTATGTTTTGATTCTCCTATTTCAGCTTCACTGAAGAGACTTATAATTGACTGATCCACGTCAGAAATGTCCATCTCTGTGTAGCATGTTTTATTTATTTTTTATTTATTTATTTATTTTTTTGTGGCACCGGGGATTGAACTCACAGCTTCACGCCTGCCAGACAGGCGCTTACGCCACTGAGCCAAACTCCCATCCCTGGTTTTTCGAGGCAGGGTCGCACTATGTACCTCAGGCCAGCCTTGTGCTCACATTGTAGCCCAAGTGGGCCTCGAACTCACAACGCTCCTCCTACCTCAGCCTCCCAAGTGCTGGGATTAAAGGCGTGCGCCACCACGCCTGGCTGCATCTTTTATTTTTTAACTTTTAAATTTTTTTATTTTTTTATTTTAAGCAAAAGGAAAGTAAGAAACCAAAGCAAATCAATTTCACAACCAGGCAATAAGAGTAACAATCATCAGCACATGGCATATTATTATATTCACAGACGTTAGGATAAATCTGTGTAGCATGTTTACACTATTCCTGCTTTCTCACTGAACAAGTGGACACTGTTTGTGTTCAAACCAAGTGCAAGTGAAGAGAGCCTGAACCAGGCTCGGTGGTGCACGCCCATAACCCTAGCTAGCACACTGGGAGGCTGAGGCAGGAGGATAGAAAGTTTGAGCCCAGCCTGGGCCAGTTAGCAAGATTCTGCCTGGAAACTTGACAGGGCTGGGGGTGCAGCTCAGTGCAGAGGCCTGGGCCCAATCCCCAGAGCCAAAGAAAAGGACATAAATGAAAAATGGGGGAGTGGGAGGGGTACCCACCATGAGGGGAAGGGCCCCGGGGCGCAGGCGGGCGGGGGTGGCCTGCAGCACCTTCCTTGGCCGCCACACCGGGACCCTGGGCAGAGGCTGAGCAAGGGCCCAGCTCTGATCAGTCCCCTGCGTGTCGCGCCCCGCACGCTGAGTTGAAGCCCTCTTCCGGCGCAAGCGGAAAAGCTATCAAAGTCTAGGGTTTCATGGCTTTTTTTTTTTGGTCCTGGGGATCGAACTCACAGTCTCACTCAGGCTGCTGAGCTAAATCTCCGGCACTATTTTTTGAGACAGGGTCTCACTATGCAGTTCAGGCTGGCCTTGAACTCGCTTTGTAGCCGAGGCTGGTCTTGAACTCACGATGTTCCTCCTGCCTCAGCCTCCTGAGTGCTGGGATTAAAGGCATGTGCCACCACGCCTGGCTTGGCTTTTTTTTTTTTTTTTTTTTTTTTCTGAACTACATTCTGTTTTAGTATATGTGCTATAAAAATAGGCTAAAAAGGTTTTTGTTTTTGTTTCTGTTTTGCAGCACCGAGGATTAACCCAGGCCTCCTCACTGAGCCGCATCCCCAGCCCTTCGTTATTTTTTATTTTGAGACAAGATCTTACTAAATCAGTGATTTGCCTGGGCTGGGCTGGAACTTGTGATCCTCCCGGCTCAGTCTCCCTGAGTGCTGGGATGACAGGTGTACTCCACCACACCTCAGTGAAGCTTTATCTTTAGAACTCTGTTTAAATTAAGAATTGCCAGCCAGGTGTGATGCTGCACCCCTGTAATCCCAGCACTCAGGAGGCTGAGGCAGGAGGATTGCCAGAGTTCTAGGCCAGCCTGGGCTACATAGGGAGTTCAAGACCAGCCTGAATTACTCTGGTTCAAAAAACCGAAATAAATAAACACATAAAAGTTTCTTGGTCACTGTGCTCTCTCCCTCACAGTGGTCCCCGCTCACCCTGCAGGGCGTGCTTTTTTCCTACTTTTACTTGGCGCACACTCACCCTGCAGAGCCTGTTTCTCTTCCTACCTTTAATAAAACCTCACCACTTTGAGTTTTTTTTTCTTTTTGCCAGTTGTGGTGGTACACACCTGTAACCTCAGCACTTGGGTGGCTGAGGCAGGAGGCTTGCCGTTAGTTCAGACCCAGCCTGGGCTGCATGATAAGTTCAAGGTCAGCCTGAACTACACAGCAAGATCCCGTCTCAAAAACAACAACAACAACAACAAAAGAGCTTCCTTTTGTATAAAGAGTAGTGCCCATGGGACTCGGGAAGTATTCTCGGGGAAAGCTTTTCTGTGACCCAAAGTGCTTCCAGTCGCATTCTCTGTTGATAACACTGATTCTCTAGTGCGTGTGCTCAGCAGAGCTCTCGGGATTCTGTCTCAGCGCTGCACCAGCGGAGTAAAATCGCGAGGCCTCTGCGTCTGCGGTTCCACCGTGCAAACCTGCCGGTCCTCAGTGCTGCTGCTGCCACACATTTCCATTGCAGCTTCTCAGTGCTGGCGTCCTGCAGGCCTTTGCGGACTCCCCCCACCCCCGTCGGGAGCCGTTAGAGGGCAGATAAAGGTGTGAGCTGTGGACAGCGGCCGTGCGGAGGAGGCCAGCACCGCGCGCGGCAGGACGGTGCGGCTCTCGGCCGAGGCCGGTGGGCGGGCAGGCGGGCACGGGCGTCCTACACTTGACATTCGTTCCTGATGTGAAGAGAGCTGTTTCCTTGGCTCATCAGCACAGCATTCTTTGAAATACATGGCATCTCCCCGCGAGTGGCTAGGCGGGGTGTCGGGGCCAGAGGAGGCTTGCTGCCAGCTGTCAGGGACAACCGCGCGGGCTCTTGGCGGGGCGTTTCCGCCCAGGGGGAGGTCTTCTCTGATCTGGCCCCGGCCGGTCCCCATGGACAAGTTTGGCATCGCTTGTGGTAGAAATCACACATCCTTGGTTCTCGTTCTTGGAAGAAACAGTGATTCTTCGGTGTCCTCAGATTTCCTGGTGATGGGAGGGAGGGCTCCTGCGGGGCCTCACCGCGTCCGGCCGCTGTGCTGGCCTAGGCTCCACGGTGCTGCCCGGTGGTCAGGTTGCGAGCCTCGGTTTCCTCCTGGGCCTGGGCCCGGCTGCTGCAGACCCTTCCTGCCCCTCCTGAAGGTGTTGCTGCCGGGCCTTGTGCTCCCTGCCTGGCGTGTGGCTCTCCCTGCATGGCGTCCCCACAGCGTCCCCAAGCTGCTGAAGGCCTCGGTGCTCAGGCTCCAGGCGGAAGCCATGGCCCTGGGATCCAGCGCCCCTAACTCGCCTTCATCCGGGACTCCAGCCCCCCAGGGCAGCCCTGCACTGGAGTCCTAGGCAGTCCAGCTGTGCTGTGCCCCATGCCAGGGGCCTGTGCCCGGCCTCATGCCAAGCCTTGGTGTGGGCGCCCTGCCTGCCAGACTCCCCCATGTGAGGGGGTGGTCCTCCGCGGTGCCCTCTGCTCTGTCCCCGTTGGACGTAGGGGCTGCCCCTTGCGGAGGAGGAGAGGCTTGCACACCTTGGTCCCCAGCCTCCTCGTCTGGAAGCAGAGGTGCCGATCTCGGCCCAGGTGGGTGCCGTGGGGTTCCGTGAGACAGGCCCCACACAGCCCGAGAGGCACAGGGCACCGTGCCTGCCCTCCCCGACCAGGGCCCAGGGGCAGGTCTCCCTGTGGTGTCTGCTGGGTGCTGGCCAGCCCTCCTGGGTGTGGCCCGTGACCCCCAGCCAGCTTCCTCCCTCCCTGGCCCCGCTGAGAGCAGATGCCAGCCCTGCCCGGGCCGTGCACCTGCAGGGAGCCGGTCCCAGCCTCAGCCCGCCCCGCTCTGCGTGGGGCGCCGTGCTGTCTCCGACCGCGGGGCGAGTGTCTGGGAGGGTTCAGCATGTGTTGGTCGCCCTTCCTGCCCGGCCCAGCTGCTGTCCCAGGCTCCGGAAAGGCTGTCTGGGTGAGGTCAGAGCCGTGCGGCCCCACGAGGATGGCAAGCTCGGTGGCTCCTCCAGTGTCTTTGTCCCCACCCACTCCAGCAGAGCTCTTCCCTCTCTGCCAGGCCAGGGTCAAGGTGCAGCCTCCCCGCCAGCTGCCCCTGTCCCTCGAGGTCCCGAGGATGTACTTAGGCCAGCATCTCCACCAGGCCAGCGGTGGGGCCAGAGCCAGGGTCCCAGCCACGCACTGTCGGCCCTCGGCCCCTCAGGCTCCGTCTCCCACCTGAAGGACCCACACCTTCACCCTGTGCTGGCCTGGAGTCGCTGGGCCCGGTGGCTGGCTTCCTGCCTCACCCTCCACCCCTGAGACTGCTGACAGGGGTCCGGTGGGTGGGACAGAGTCCCATTGGCCAGGGCGGAGCCAGGCCTGGCTTCCCTGTGTGCCCGCAGGCTGGCATCCAGGGCTGTCGGGGTGCTGTCCACTGCCCAGCACCAGCCTCCTCGCCGGGTGGAGGGCAGGCAGTGGAGTTCAGGAGGTGGCCAGGGCTGGCCCAGTGCCCAGCCATCCCATGACCTGGTTGTCCCTGCCACGCTGGAGCCTGGTGGACCCCCCTCCCCGCTCTGAGCCTCAGTTTCCCCACTGTGAACAGGGCTTGCTCAGCCCATCCGGCGTGGAACGAGTGAGGAGAGGGAGGAATGAGGGTTGGAACTGGAATGCCAGTGACACCCTCAGGGACCTGGACCCCAACGATGAGGCCCCCAGGGCAGGGTAGCACCTCCCTCTCCCGTCTCCTACTCTGGCAGACAGAGCTTCTGGAAAGTTCCTTTGCTCCTGCTCGTCCTGGGTAGGGAGCAGGTCGGGGAGGGGCCCCAGTTACCCCCAAGTCTCACGCTCCTGTTGTCCCCATCTGCGTGCAGCTCAGGCGCGGCCCTGCCCCACAGGGGCGAGTCTGGTTTCTGGAGCCCTTCGTGGACCTCAGGGGCCGCCGTTGGTCTGCACAGCCACGGTCACCATTGGTTTAAGAGCATTCGTGCTGCCGCGCGGCCGCCTCGCCGTCCATACCACTCCTGGAACCTGTGACCTGCTGAGTGTCACGGGCTCCCCACAAGCACGGGCAGGGACCTGTGGGGTCGGTCCTTGGGAGAAAGTCACTTGGATGGGTGGGCAGGTAGACCGGTGGGCGTCGCCAGGCTGGCGGCGGGCGGCACTGGCGTCTCTCCTGCCTCTTGGGCTCAGATCGAGTTCTGTTCCGGAAAACCCTCAGCCGATCACTGCAGCCCGTGGAGGGGCCTGCAGGCAGAGCGGGGGCACCACCCGGCAGCATGCTCTGCTCCCTGCGGCAGCGAGGATGTGTGTCCTGCTGTGACGGGGACCCCAGGGCCTGGGGCAGGGGCTGTTCCCGAGTGGGGCGTCTGTCTGCACGGCGCCCTGTGCCCCAGACCTGTGCTCCTGCTGCGTCCCGCTGTCCCTAGAGAGAGCGGCCTGCCTGGTCCGCTCGGAATACACACCTGGCCAGACCTCCCTCCGGGAGGCTCCTGGGACCACTCGGGTTCGTGAATCTGGCCAGCTAAGGTCAGACCCATGGCGGGGCTGTGGTCTGCAAACCTGGGGTATGCAGGACAGGGCCATCTCTGGATCCAGGCCTCTCAGGGTACGGAGAAGGCGGCACCTCCTGTGCTGGGTACAGGCCAAGCCACAGGTCAGCGTCCAGGAGGGCAGGGAGCTCCGGTGAGTGTAGCACCGCTCACGACCTGCCCACCCCGGGCCGGCCAGCCGAGCTCCTGAGGCTACTGCACCCGGGGCCTGAACGGCAGGGAGGTGGCAGCATGCGGCCTCCCCTGCGCCTGCGGAGGGCTGAGTGGCGTTAGAGTTTTCTGGTGCAGTAGAGAAGCAGAAGGACAGAGAAAGTGGCCATTTATTGAGGATGTGGAGAGGAGCCCATCACCCGTGGGGCTTTCTCCTCTGACCGGATACAGAGAGGCAGAGGGTTATACGACCTCTGATCGGAAGTGCGCCTGGGGCGGGCATTGGTGACGTGCGAGGAACTGATTGGAATTTTCTTCGCACACAAATGGGACAGTAACAGTTTGGGCCGAGGGGAAAGAAGGAGGGCATGGTCATGGGGTGAGTGCCCCGCTTTGCCCTTCCACTGTTAGACCAGCGCCATCACTGTGCAGTAAGTTATATGAGGGCGAGGACCTTTCACGTGGGACCCAGTTCCCCTGTCGCCGTGCCCCTGGGAGGGGACAGGCTGCCCTGTGAGAGGCAGGCAGGGCCGCTGCGCTGTGCCCCCGGGACCCGGCCCCTTGCCAGTCCGTGGCTGGCCCTGTGGGCCCGAGTGGTGGGCAGCCAGGCTCCGGGCTGTGCGGTCTGGGGAGAGCGGGGTCCAAGTCCCGAGGAGGACGGGTACTACGTGGCCAGTGGCTCCTTGCCGTGGGAGCACCTGGGGCCCATGGGCTGCGCGCTGCCAGAGTAAATGCCAGGCGTGGTGGCACAGGCTGGGAGGGCTGAGGTGGAGGCCAGTCTGGGCTGCCCAGCAAGCTCAAGGCTGCCCTGGAAACCAGCAAGACCCTCTCTCAAAACAATCAAAGGCAAGTCAGCCCCATGCCTGGGGCCGTCGGCGGGAGTGCACCGCCTGCCTCTGCTGAGTGCGGGGTGCGTGCGGGGGTGCCTTAGCCGGGTCGTGGGGCACCGCGCCACCCAGCGACCGCGACGTGGACTCCTTGGCCACGGACCCCACATGGGCCGGCCTGCACCCCGCGGCCCCGTGCTGAGCGCCTGTCTCCCCGCAGCCTCCCTGGTGCGCGTGAACGCGCTCTCGCTGGTCTACCTGCTGGTCCTGCTGCTCCTGCCCTGGCTGCCCGGCCCTGCGTGCCATGGTGCTCGAGGTAAGGAGCGGGGGATGGCGGCCGGAGCCCGGAGTGCTGTGGTTTCCGGTGGGGGGCTGGGTACTTGGGGCAGGAGTGCAGCCCCTGGCATGACTGTTTCCTTTCTTGTTGGGGATGTGGCTGTTTCCGAATCCTTTCCGCCAGTCCCTTGTCCCGGGGTGTGTAGAGATGACCTAAGGGGTAGTAGGTGAGGTCCCCAAACTCACGGCTGCCCCTTGGGCGGCTACAGTGAGCATGCAGGTCCAGGGTCCCGTCCCAGGCGGGAGGCCGAGCTCCTGTGGGTTGGGAGCGGGCTGGCTGCTGCCCCCTTGGGGTCCCCATGGGGTGGGGGCCTGGGCCGGCCATGGCAGCAGGGACAGGACTTCCACAGAGGGCCTGGGCTCCGGTCACTGTGCCACAGGTACCTCGGGTGTGTTCTGTGTGTTTGGTGACTCCCAGAGCTCCCAGGTTGGCCTTGAGGAGGGCCCGTGGTCCCAGGGGCTGCCGACTGCTGTCCACCCACTTGGTTCTGGAGGCCGGAACCCGAGTGGCCGTTGGGCAGGCAGGCGCCACTCTCTCAGGAGGCCCGGGACTGGTTTCCCTGTCTGGTCTGGCTGCTGGGGCACCCACTGTCCTTGGCGTGTGATCCTGGCTTGCAGAGCCAGTGGGGGCTGGCTAGGTCCTTCCCCTGCCCCACTGCCCAGCCCCTCCCCTGGAGTGCGGCCTCCACCCTGCCTGCCCTAACCTTTCGGGGGTCCACAGGGCCCAGGGCCCGGGACCCATCACTGGCTGTGGGAAGATGGCACTGCTCCCTGGCCTGATGCCCGAGGCTGCACCCAGCTCCGAGGGCTTTGGAAGGAGTGCTGGTCTCAGGGCGTGGGTAGCATTCTGGAGTTCAGAGAGCACCGAGGACATTTTTGAGGTTCAGCTCATGAGTACTGGGAGCCACTGGGTCCCAGTAAGGAGACCCCCGGACGGGGCTGGGTGCGTGGAGCCAAGGGAAGCCATCAGCCTGTGGACCTGGGTGTCCCCGATTCCACGTGAGGAGCGTGGCTCTGGGCCGGGTGGGGGAGGGTGGCAGTGGCAGGCACCCCACCTGACCCTCCATCTGTCCTGCTCAGAGGCCCTTCGGGGACAGACGCTGCTTGGCTTTTCCGGGCGGAGAGAGGAAAATGTGAGGCTGGCCGTGCAGGGCGCCCGTGGGTTCCGGCCCGCGCAGCTGCTGGCCTTGGCAGCACCCAGTGGAAGGTCTGATGGTGCCCGGCCGGCCCCACGGAGGTGGTGGTGGCCTGACCCCCGGCTGTGGGGCAGGGGAGCTGGCATGGGCCCAGGCCCCTGCCACCTACTCATCTTCTAGGGTGGAGGGAAGTCCCCTCCCACCTTTCTGCTCCCCAGAGAACCCCTGACCCTCTCACCACCCCTGCAGCCTGGCTGAATCTTGGGAAGACCCCAGACCTCCAGGACCAGCAAGGTGCCTGTGTCCCCACCAGCCAGCCCTGCTCCCTTAGCCACAGAGGCCCAGGGGATCCCAGGACCCCGTGCTCCCCAGCCTTGGGGCTGTACAGGGCTCACCCCAAGGGGCGCTGGATGACGCTCTGGTGATGCTTTGACTTGACCCCTCTCCATCCCCTTTCCTGCTCCGGACCTTCTCTGTGTGGGCGGCTTCTGGGCTGTGGATGCCCCTTCCTCTGCTGGGTGATGGGGCCCCCTGTCTGGCCACACCCGCGCCCAGGCCAGGCCCTGCCTGCCTCAATGATGTGTGAGCCCCCCAGAGTGTGCACTGGCAGCCCCAGGAGTCAGGAGAGCAGGGCAGGGGGTTGCGGGTGGGAAGGCTGGGGGACACAGCCAGGAGAGGGCAGACGCCCTTGTGCCTGTGTGGCTGAGTGGTGCGTTTGGGGGGCACAGGAGGTCCCTGCTCCAGCCACTTCCTGTCTGCTGGGGGTCTGGGGGGCTGCTTCTCCCTCATGGACCCTCTCCTCTTCCTTCTGCAGTCAGGAAAGGGTGTGCTGCCCCTGGGGGCTGTCCCCTGGATGAGGACTGTCCACGGGAGGACTGTCCATAGAGGAGGGGACTGTCCCCTGGGTGGGGTGGGGCATGGACAGTCCCCTCCCCCATGGACAGACCCTCCATGGCCAGTCCTCCCATAGACAGTCCTCATCCAGGGGACACTCCCTCCTCTACGGCCAGTCCTCCCGTGGACAGTCCTCATCCAGGGGACAGTCCCTTCCTCTATGGCCAGTCCTCCCGTGGACAGTCCCTCCTCTATGGCCAGTCCTCCCGTGGACAGTCCTCATCCAGTGGACAGTTCCCTCCCCCGTGGACAGACCCTCCATGGCCAGTCCTCCCATGGACAGCCCTCATCCAGTGGACAGTCCCCTCCTCCACGGACAGTCCTCCCGTGGACAGTCCTCATCCAGTGGACAGTTCCCTCCCCCGTGGACAGACCCTCCATGGCCAGTCCTCCCGTGGACAGTCTTCTTCTAGTGGACAGTCCCCTCCCCCGTGGATATATGCTCCATGGACAGTCCTCCCATGGACAGTCTTCATCTAGTGGACAGCCCCCTCCCTCGTGGACAGCCCCCTCCCTCGTGGACAGGCCTCCCGTGGACAGTCCTCATCCAGTGGACAGTCCCCTCCTCTGTGGACAGTCCTCCAATGGACAGTCCTCATCCAGTGGATGGCCCCCTGCCCCATGGACACACCCTCCATGGACAGTCCTCCCGTAGACAGTCTTCTTCTAGTGGACAGTCTCCTCCCTCCCCCATGGACACACTTTCCATGGATGGCCCCCCTCCCCCGTGGACACACCCTCCATGGAAGTCCTCCCGTGGACAGTCTTCATGTAGTGGACAGCCCCCTCTCCCGTAGACATAGCCTCCATGGACAGTCCTCATCCAGTGGACAGCCTCTCATGGACAGTCCTCATCCTGTGGACAGTCTCCTGTGGACTGTCCTCTCTCCCTGGGGACAGCTCCCCCCAGGTAGTGAGCAGTGGGCCAAGGCCAGGGCCCAGAGGCCATCTGGCAGCATCTCAGAACAAAGGCTGCTGTGTGGGCGCAGCCTGTATTTCGGGTGACTGGAGGGAATGGAGCAGCCCCTGGGTGGTGGTAAGGCTGTTGTGCGTGTGTGTGTGTGTGTGGCCACTCTGTGGCTCTGTGGTGAGCACTGAGGTGCAGGCCTGGGGGCTCCCCACGGCCACCTGGAGGTCACTCGTCCGAGGGCCACTCTTCCCCCATGGCCTACCATCCCCAGCTTGGGAGCTCTGCCCCAGGCTCCCTCCCCACCTGCTGGGTCTGCTGCGCTGGGCCCTGCCGTCATGCTGTCCCTGCCCCCTTTCTGTCCCTTGCCCAGACCCCCCCCCTCGCCGGTGAGGCCCACCTGTGCAGTCAGTGCCAGCCCAACGCCCACCTCTGCAGGGCCACTGAGCCCGCTGGGTCCTCCCCGTGCCACACGGCGTGGCCCCTGCAGCTCCAGGGTGACCAGGTCCACGCGTCCTCCCACAGGGTGCCCTGCACCATGTGGGCCCTTGCGGCCGGCAGTGCCAACGGAGTGCAGGGGAGGGGCAGGCGGCACCCACTCTGCTAATGGCACCTCTGCCCGAACTCGGGCAACTGCAAATCCCCAGGGACCTCCTGTCCAGCTCCTTGGGTGGTCACTGGCTGCAACCCTCACCCCTTAGAGGTTGCCTGAGTCTCAGGCCAGCCTGGCCAGGCCCTGGAGTCGCAGTGCCCTGGGTGCCAGGCCATCCCTTCAGAGCCAGGGGCCCAGACTGGGGTGGGGTTGACTACAGAGAGACCCCTTGCCGATGGCCCTGTGGCAGGGTGTGTAGTGGGTGGGACCTGTAGGGGATGGGGGGTATCAAACACCAGGCAGCTGGGACCCCGAGAGCGATTCTAACTGGGTTCAGCAAGGTGTGCCCCAGAACCGCAAACAGGGCAGACCCTGTGTGAGCACGCTGGGTGGGCAGCGCTGCCCGTCTGTCCCCAGGGTCCACGGTCCCCTTCCCTGCAGTTGGCTGGGCCGGGTCCTCCACGCCACGTGAGCTGCCGCTGTGCGCAGGGGCAGAGGCGAGGGCGACACAGCACAGAGGCTCCCTGCTGTGCTGGCCAGGCCCAGGGCTGTGGCCCGGGGCGAAGCAAGGCCAAGGCCGCCCTGCTTGGGGAGCACGGATCTGGCCGGGCATGGCCCTGCAGCCTGGGCTCCGAGGCCCTGCGCTTTGGTGTCTGGATCCCAGCCCCTACCTCTGCCCTGCGAAGCGATGTGCGGAAGCAGCCCTGCCAGGCCCGTGGCCACGCCGGGCAGCAGTGGGCCCACAGTCCTGTGTCTATCGGGCTCTCTACTCCACGGCTCAGGGCGCACCCGAGCCCTGCAGCGCCCCCTACGCTGCACACCCCTTCCTGGAGAGACCCGCCCTTGTCCCCTGGGCACCGCACTGACCCTTGCTGCCAGCCCGCCACGGTGTTGTTACTTTGGGCTCCTCCTCACGGTGGCCAGCGGAGACATCTCTGCTGCACAGGTGAAAGTCACATCTCCAAAGCCCAGGACCTTTTGCTTCCTGCACTGGAGCAGCCTGCTGGGCGGGCCTTGCTGGCCCCTCGCTTTGTGACCTTGAACCAGGTGCTCCTCTGCTCTGGCCACGTCCTCCTTGTGTCGGGGAGGCAGCGGTGCCCCCAGGGCTGCAGCAGGGGTGAGGGGAGTCTCAGCACCCCCACCCGCCCCAACCCCGTGACCCCTCGGCCACGGGTCACAGGCCGCAGTGGGAGGCTGTGTCCACCGTGTCGTGCCCGCGGCCTGCGCCCACCCTCACCGCTCGCTCTGCAGCAGGGCACGCGATCCGGCTCCTGCGCGCTCTGCTCAGCCTCAGCCTGCTCTTCCTGGCGGCGCACCTGGCGTTCCAGATAACCCTGCACACCGTGCCCCGCCTGGACCAGCTGCTGGGGCCCAACTGTGAGTCGCTGGGGGGTGGGCAGGACGAGGGGGCACTGGGGAGCTGGCCTGGGGGCGGGGAGCACCCATGGCTGACCTGGGACCTCGGTAGGCCCAGTCCCACCCAGCACTGCCTAACAGGAGCCGTCCCCAGCCAGGATTTGTGTCCAGCCCAGGCGGCCTGAGGACATCTTCCAGGAATGACTTGGCAGCAGGCTGGGCTGGGCAGGGCCAGCCTGGGAGCAGCCAGGTCCTCTCAGTCCGCAGCCTGCACTGTCCTCCCTGCTGGGGCTGAGCCACACGGCCGGTGGTGCCTGGGGCTCTGGGTGCTCCCTGGCCCCACACCAGCACCCGATGCCCGTTCACGGGCAGTGTCTGTGGCGGGCACCTATGCCCCCGCTGGGACGGGGACCTGCCTCCTGTCCGGCACCCAGCGAGGGTCACTCTGAGCCCTCCTGGTCATCCCGGGACCAGGCTGGGAGAGAAGGGCCATCATGGCGCTGGCCAGCCAGGGCCGAGGCTGGGCTCCTGCTTGTCCCCATCCCCAGCAGTGCAGACAGCTGCTGTCCCGAGGCCCTGCCTGGCTGCTTGCTGTCCTGCCAGGCCGGCGGGCTCAGGCCTGTTTCCCTGTCAGTAAAAGCAGCCTTTTCAACCGCCCCTGAGATGGTCCTGGGGTTCTGCACCCCAAGACTCCCTGCCGAGTCACCCCCTTGACCGATACCCCGCTCTGTCTGCAGGCAGCCTCTGGGAGCAGATCTCTCGATACATTGGGGTCACGAGGTAAGACCCCGCCCACCCCTTCCTCCACCAACAGCCCCACACCCATGCTGACTGTGCCCCTGTGACCCCTGCAGGCTGGACTTGAAGGACATCCCCAATGCCATCCGCCTGGTGGCCCCTGACCTGGGCGTCCTGGTGGTATCATCCATCTGCCTCGGCCTGTGCAGACACCGCAGGAGGCGTACAAGGGAGCGCCCGGTGAGGGGCTCGCCCACCTGGGGACGGTCCTGGGGCTGTTTAGTTCTTTCTGCTTAGTTCATCAGAGAGAGGGGTCACGGAAAGAGAGCGCGCAGGGCCCTTCCCAAGCCCATCCGCACGAGAAGGCACCCTGCTGGGCTCCAGAGCCAGGACCCGGCCTCGGGGCTTTGAGGCCGAGCTGCGGGAGGCACTGTGTGTGGCCAGGCTCCGCGGATGGCCCAAGAGACCTGCGGGGGCTGTGTTCTGAGGCGGCCCCATGTGGCCTTTTCCCCACCAGCTCCTGTAAGGCCCTGTGCCCCACCACCCCAGGCCCCACATCCAACCTCCCCAGCCTGGCCTCTGCCAAAAGCCAGGGCCCAGGGCTCAGCCAGGATTTATGACACCCAGGTGTCCTGGTGCGAGGGCTCCCTGCCTGCGGGCGCTGGGCTGCAGCCCCAGTGCCCATTCATCAGCAGCTGGCACCTGCTGGGCACCGGGCCCTGGCTTCCAGGGGAGCCCAGAGAGGGAAGGGGCCTGCGTGGCCACACAGCCGGCCGTCCTGTCTCCCGCAGCTCTCCCCGGCCGCAGGCTGTGCAGGCGAGCTCCACCTGGCCGCCCGGCTCCCAAGCCCTGAGCCCACGGCTGCGGCTCTTCTGGCTCAGACTCAAGTCTGATGGAGCAACCGCGGGCCCCAGGGAAGTGGCCAGGCCACTCCCGCTCTGTGTGGCCTTAGAGGGGTGGGCTTTCTGGCCAGCCTGCTTACCTGGCCCAGCTCCCACCCTGTCTCTAGGCGCAGGTCCTTGGCACGTCTTGGGGCTCCCAGCTGCCCAGCCCCGAGCCTTTGGGGACTTGGCCTGTCTGGCTCACCTGTCCCGTCCACTGTCCAAGCAGGGCCTTCGCAGGCGGGGCACAGACTCAGAGAGGTTTCGGGGCTGGCCTGCTGCTGCACAGCACGAGAGCGTGGGAGTTGGGATGGGGCCAGCCCTGGCCTCGGCCTGGCACCGAGTGCCACCTCAGCTGTTTGCAGAGGCACAGCTGGGCATGCAGGCTGCCAGCAGCTGGCCGGAGCGGGGCCTCTGACGACAGTCTGTGTTCTTTCCACCACGCCCTGGCTTCCTGGGGCCTGGGAAAAGCCCTGTTCCGGGAAGCCTTTGTCAGGGCCAGGGAAGCAGGTCCCCAGCCCCAGGCAGACCAGCTCTGTGGGTATGGGGAAGGCAGGCCCCAGGGGACCTGTGCCTGCCGTGTCCGCTCATTCTCCAGAGAGGCCCAGGTGCGAGGGCCTTGCCACCCCCGCCCGTCACGTGTCTCCTCTGGACCCGAGGACCTGAGGACCAAGTGGGTGGTCTGAGGGCCCCTGAGCTCAGTGCGGCCCCATGCGGGGGCAACCACAGCCTCTCCTTCCTGCAAGTGCCTCCCAGGAGCCAGCTGCTCTGGGCAGTCGGGCATCTGGGGTCCTCCAGGCTTGGAGCAGGAGATAATCAGGAGATGCCCGCTGTCGGCCCAGTCAGGGTCCCCGTGCCCGGCGGGCCTGGGGAGCGGGAAGGCCCCAGGTGGTGGCGTGGCGGCAGGGACCTCTGTGCCTGACTGGACCGACTCTGCCCTCAGCAGGATGGCGAGGAGAGGGAGATGGACACTGGTGCCCCGGCAGGGCTTCAGGGAGTCCCCGTGCCGGCCCCCAAGCCCAGGACATGGCTGACTTCCCGGTTCCACGTCACCGCCCACTGGCTGCTGGTGGCCGTGGGGCGGACCCTGGCTGTCATGCTGCTGGCACTGGCAGGTACCCCAGGCGGGGAGGGACCTGCTGACCGCTGTGCAGGGGGAACACAGTTCTCAGAGCTCCCCAGTCACCCGGGGTCCCTCTGCCCTGCAGGCATTGCCCACCCCTCGGCCTTCTCCAGCGTCTACCTGCTGGTTTTCCTGGGCATCTGCACCTGGTGGGCCTGCCACTTTCCCATCAGCCCCCTGGGCTTCAGTACCCTCTCTGTCACGGTGGGCTGCTTTGGTGCCTGCCATCTCATCTGCCTCTACTGCTACCAGACGCCCTTTGTCCGGGACGTGCTCCCGCCTGCCAGCATCTGGGCCAGGTGAGGGCTCCGGCACACCCTGGTCCTGCCCGCCTGGCTGGGGCTTGTCTCTGACCCATCGGGTGGTCGGTGACAGCTGTCTCCTGGTAGGGTGTTTGGTCTTAAGGACTTCGTGGGCCCCACCAACTGCTCCAACCCCCACGCGCTGGTCCTGAACACCAGCCACGACTGGCCGGTGTACGTGAGCCCGGGGGTCCTGTTGCTGCTCTATTACACATTCATCTCTCTCCTGAAGCTCCAGCAGCGGAGGCCCGCGGGCCAGGTAAGCCCAGCGTCCTGAGCTCAGCCCCACGCCCAGCAGTGCTGGCCACCCCAGGGGGAGCCGGGCCAGGGCTGGAGTGGGGCTGAGCCCGCAGGTCTGCTGTCCACAGAGAAAGGAGGCAGCCAGGGAGGATGAGGAGCCGGAGCTGGAGCTGGACCAGCTGGAGCAGGAGCCCCGGGGCCAAGACGGGGCCGGCTGGGATGGGGAGGCCATACAGGTGAGTGGGGCAGGGCCAGGCCAGGGAGGCCACGCAGGTCCACAGGCGAGCAGGGCCCGAGCAGGCTCGTGATGTGTCCTCCACAGCACGTGGTCCCCACAGTCGTGGGGCCGGACCCCGAGGCTGAGAACTGCATCGTGCATGACCTGACCAGCCCAAGCCCCGTCCGGCAGCGTCCCCGTGAGTAGCGGGCGGTGAGCTCCTAGGGCACACACCTATGCCCAGACTCCAGGATCCCGTCACAGGCCCGTGGGCAAGGCCAAGGCTTCCCCCTGCTGGCCACAGGCTCCTGTGTGCAGCCTGCAGCCTCCGCCCCGGTGGCAACCCTGACTTGAGGGTGTCCAGGGCTCCCTGGCTGGGAAGTGGCTCCCGGTGGCAGGGCTCTCGCGGCAGCTGTCCTCCTGGGAGGGTGGCCCTGGGCACTTCACACACAGCGGTGGCTGTCTTCTCTCTTCACTCTGAGGCTTGGTCAGTCACACGATTTCCAAGAGGCACAACTGGAGGAGGCTGGGAGGTCATGCGTCCTGTCCTTAAAGGGCTTGGGGGTCAAGGCCAGGGTCAGGACGGGTCAGGACGGGTCAGGACAGGTCTGCTGCTCCTGCTTCTGCTCCCACCTGCTGTCTGTGCCACAGAGCTGGTGTGGGGAGGGACTCCGGGTGTCCCCCGGGCGCTGACTGCTGCCCCGCCCCCAGCGCGTCCCAGGCCGGCTGAGCCGAGAGAGACGTCGCCGCTGCATGGCTTGGGACGCCTCCTCATGGACCAGAGCTACGTGTGCGCCCTCATTGCCATGATGGTGAGGCGGGCGGGCCGGCCGGGTGCGGGGAGGGAGGGGAGGCCGCCTCCGGTTCCCCATCTCGGCCTCAGGAGGAGGGCTCAGCCTCCCCGAGGTGTGCATTCATGCTTGTGCCTGGCACCTGCTGTGCACGGGCCCTGCCTCCTGGGGGCTGTGTCGCCCACCGGCCACCACCCCAGCCCCACCCCCGCCGCACAGGTGTGGAGCATCACGTACCACAGCTGGCTGACCTTCGTGCTGCTGCTGTGGGCCTGCCTCATCTGGACAGTGCGCAGCCGCCACCAGCTGGCCATCCTGTGTGCGCCCTGCATCCTGCTCTACGGGCTGGCGCTCTGCTGCCTGCGCTACGTGTGGGCCATGGACCTGCAGCCCGAGCTGCCCACCACCCTGGGCCCCGTCAGCCTGCGCCAGCTGGGGCTGGAGCACACCCGTTACCCCTGCCTGGACCTCGGCGCCATGGTGAGCCCTGTGCTGGGGCCGTGGCCTCTTGTCCACCTGCTCAGTGGCAGGGACTCCAGGAGGGGAGCCACACCTGGTGGTCACCACGGAGTCCCTGTCGGACCACACAGGCCCCGTTCAGTTTGTTGACTGAGTGCCCCTGGTGCTGTGTCCGAGTGTGCATGGTTTGCCCAGCCCAGCTCTGTCACACCCCATGTGGCCCCTGGGCCTCCGAGATGCATGTTGCCAGGTTGGGCCACCAGTGTCCTCATGCAGGGAGCGTGCCAGGGTCTTCAGGGGAGCGGGTTTCCGTGTGTCTCCTTGTGGACGTGAGCCTGGCAGGCACCAGTGACAGCGTGTGTCTGTGGGTGACCATGTGAGGCTGGGGTATAAGAGAGACCGTGCTGGTGTGGGTGTAGACAGGCCTGTGCCCGTGGGACGCGTGTGTGACACGTGGGAGTGTGGGCCACATGGTGGCCACCCCGTCTCCTGGGCCCGCTGACACCCGCACCCCACAGCTGCTCTACACCCTGACCTTCTGGCTGCTGCTGCGTCGCTTTGTGAAGGAGAAGCTGCTGAGGAAGGCCCGGGCGCCGGCGGTGCTGCTGGAGGTGGCCGTGGGGGACGCAGGTGAGTGGCGGGCAGAGACGGGAGGCCCCGCCCAGGAGGCCTCGCCCTGCAACTGTGGACCCCTCCTGCCAGCCGCAGAGCCCACTCAGACGCAGACGCTGCTCCGGAGCCTGGGGGAGCTGGTCACCGGCATCTATGCCAAGTACTGGATCTACGTGTGCGCCGGCATGTTCATCGTGGTCAGCTTCGCCGGCCGCCTGGTGGTCTACAAGATCGTCTACATGTTCCTCTTCCTGCTCTGCCTCACGCTCTTCCAGGTGCAGGAGGGCGGGGCTCCCTGCCACAGGGGCGTGGTGATGTGTGAGGGGCGGTGCCAAGTGCTGTGGGCGGGGCTCAGGGCTATGGGGGCGGGACCTGGGGCGGGGCTCACTCGTCTCCCGCACCTGCAGGTCTACTACAGCCTGTGGCGGAAGCTGCTCAAGGTGTTCTGGTGGTTCGTGGTGGCCTACACCATGCTGGTGCTCATCGCCGTCTACACCTTCCAGTTCCAGGACTTCCCCGCCTACTGGCGCAACCTCACAGGCTTCACAGATGAGCAGTGAGTGGGGAGGCCGGCCCTGGGCTTCCCCGCCCACCCTGTGTGGCTGCCACGGGGCGCTGACCCCTGCCCCCCCCACCCAGGCTGGGGGACCTGGGCCTGGAGCAGTTCAGCGTGTCGGAGCTCTTCTCCAGCATCCTCATCCCGGGCTTCTTCCTGCTCGCCTGCATCCTGCAGCTGCACTACTTCCACCGGCCCTTCATGCAGCTCACCGACCTGGAGCACGTGCCCCCGCCCAGTGCCCGGCGCCCCCGCTGGGCTCACAGGTGCAGCCCACCTCCTGCTGGTGGACTGGGAGGACCGCACCTGGCCGGGGACTCGGCCGGGCCAAGGCCTCAGGCCTGGGGTTTCTTCTCACCCCTGCGGGGCTGGGAGTGACGTGGGGGTTGGGGCCAGGAGCACCTGGCCTGGGATGCAGCAGAAACCTGGTGGAGGGGACAGGCAGACACGGTGTCTCCCGGTGACTCGGCTTTCCAGGCAGGACACGGTGAGCGAGGCTCCACTGCTGCAGCAGCCCGAGGAGGAGGAGGGCGAGGAGGAGGAGGAGCCCTCCAGGGAGGAGGAGCTCAACACCGATGGCCCCTGCCAGACCACACAGGGCCCTGAAGGTGAGGGGGTGTGGGGGGGCCCCCAAGGCAGGTCAGAGAGGGGCTGGGCCTGAGATGCTGAGACCCTTCCTCACCTATCTCTACCATCGTAGGCACGGCCAGCAAGTGGGGCCTCGTGGCTGAGCGGCTGCTGGACCTGGCTGCCAGTTTCTCGGACGTCCTCACCCGTGTGCAGGTGTTCGTGCGCCGCCTGCTAGAGCTGCACATCTTCAAGCTGGTGGCCCTGTACACTGTGTGGGTGGCCCTGAAGGAGGTAAGGAGGGGTCCGGCCACCCCCCAGCCTCACGCGTTGCTCTGAAGCAGGTACTACCTGCCCAGCATGGCACTGCCCCGCCCCTGCAGGTGTCAGTGATGAACCTGCTGCTGGTGGTCCTGTGGGCCTTCGCCCTGCCCTACCCACGTTTCCGGCCCATGGCCTCCTGCCTCTCCACCGTGTGGACCTGCATCATCATTGTGTGTAAGATGCTCTACCAGCTCAAGGTTGTCAACCCTCAGGACTATGCCAGCAACTGCACCGAGGTTCGTGGCCCAGCCCTCCTCACTCGTGCTGCTGCGTCCGGGCTGGGTGCTCCTGTGGAATGGGGCCCTGGTGCGGGGCTCCCGAGGCCCACAGAGAAGGGGGCAGGAGAGCCCCGCAGGCAGCCCCTGCCAGAGCTGTCTTCACTGTCCCCCTGCCCTGGACCGCGCTCCCCCCCCCATGCTTCCCCACTCCCCAAGCACCAGGTCCGCTCCCGAGGAGAGGCTCCAGGGCTGGCAGGTTCTGTGCCTGGGTTGGGCAGCCCTGGGGCAGGGTGGGGGCTTCCAGGGGCCTGCCGAGCCCATGCTGACACCTGGCCCTGCCTCAGCCCCTCCCCAACAGCACCAACCTGCAGGAGGGAGAGATCCGCCAGTCGCTGCTGTATCGTGGCCCTGTTGACCCGGCCAACTGGTTCGGGGTGCGGAAGGGCTTCCCTAATCTGGGCTACATCCAGGTGAGTGGGGGCTGGGCAGGCAGTGTGGGTGGCCCCTGCTGGCTCCCCACTGACCCTGACCCTCCCTGCCCAGAACCACCTGCAGATCCTGCTGCTGCTGGTGTTCGAGGCCATGGTGTACCGGCGCCAGGAGCACTACCGCCGGCAGCACCAGTGCGCCCCGCTGCCTGCACAAGCCGTGTGTGCCGACGGCACCCGCCAGCGGCTCGACCAGGACCTGCTCAGCTGCCTCAAGTACTTCATCAACTTCTTCTTCTACAAATTCGGGCTGGAGGTAAGGCGGGCCGGAGCCAGCTCGGGGCACATGGATAACGGCCCGTCCTCAGGCTGCGGGGTGGGGTGGGCAGTGTCCGAGGTCAGGGCTTCACCACCATGGAGCCCGCATCCCTGAGCCTGTCTCCCCCATGGGTGGTGAGATGCGTCCAGCCTCCGCTGGCCCCAGCGAGCCCAGGCAGGTGCACCAAGCCCCAGCCCATCACCTGCGATCCTCTGAGGCTGGGGTCGGGGGTCGGGGAGGTGCCGCCGCCCAGCCAGGCCATCCCCACGCCTGCCGCCTCTCCAGATCTGCTTCCTGATGGCCGTGAACGTGATCGGGCAGCGCATGAACTTCATGGTCATCCTGCACGGCTGCTGGCTGGTGGCCATTCTCACCCGCCGGCGCCGCGAGGCCATCGCCCGCCTCTGGCCCAACTACTGCCTCTTCCTCACGCTCTTCCTGCTGTACCAGTACCTGCTTTGCCTGGGCATGCCCCCGGCCCTGTGCGTCGGTGAGTACCGGTGTCTGCCGCACGTGGTGCGTCCGTCCTGTGTGCCAGAGTACCAGAATCCACTGTGTGCAGTGGTGAGTACGGTGCTGTGTGCCGGCGGGTGCGGGTGCCCGCTGGGCAGGGTGTGTCCCGGCCGAGCGCTGTGGACAGTGCAGCTTGGTCCAGATCCTCCATGGCCCAGCCTAGCAGCCCCAGCCCCTGGGCGCCAGCCCCCACGGCCTGCACTGGCACGCGGTACTACAGCCCGGCCGTGACTTGTCTCCCAGGGTCTCCACTTTCCTGTTTTGCCCCACACACTTCTCCTTCAGAGGTTGGCACGGACACGCCTGTGTGCCTTCTGCCCAGGAACTAGGGCAGGACGTCACCCTGGTGCTGTGCAGCATGGTCCACGCCTGGGGTCAGGCTCACCTGTCGGGCCCACCTGTGCGTCAGCGCTGTGGACAGTGGGGCCCCGTCCCAGCGGCACGCAGGGCAGCAGTGGGGCGGCCGCTGCTGCTGTGTCCGGCTGTGGCGCCCCCGTGCGGTGGAAGGCTGTCATCGCACACCTTACCCCTTGTAAAGGTTTTGTCACCGCAGAGCAGTGGGCTCTGCTGGAGTCTCGGCCCCTCCTCTCCTCAGGTGTCTGGGGTCGGCCGGGGACCTCCACGCACCCGCCACGCTCCCTGGAGGTGGCTCTTCGGTGTGGTCGGAGGGTGGACAAGTGTGTGGACCGTGTGGGTGCCCCGGGGAGGCATCTGCTGGGCCAGGCGGTGGAGATTCGAGGCCAAGGCGGACCTGCAGCTGCAGCCGCGTGCGGCCGCCTAGGGCATGTGGGGTGGATGTAGTGGCAGTCGTCATGTCTCGAGATTCATGCCTTTCGACACATCTGTAGGTCACCCCTCTGCATCTTGGTTCTGTAACTTTCTATGTACGCATACCAAAGAACTGCCAGGTGGTTTGGGGTTCCCCAGTGCCTTGGTGTCAGCTTCTTACAGACCCCAAGAATGATGCTCAGGACTAAGAAAGCAGTGGTAGGGTGGTGTGTCTTCTGCTTCTGGAGCAGGGCGGGGCCCTTGTGCTCTAGAGCATGCCTCCATGTGTCTCCCACATCCGGGCACAGTCTTGGCACCACAGCAAGTGTGGTGTCCCCTCCCACCGAGGTCAGCCTCTTTCCACAGCTGGTGTGAACCTCCTGGCTGCGTCACGGCGGTGTCCGCACGGCTTCCCCGTGTGGGGTGTGCGTTTTCTTCCCCATGACTGATGACTGCACTGGGGAAGACGCCCTAAGTGTCACACCCTCTGGTCAGAGCCTTTCCTGCCCTCCCCTGCTGCCTGCCTCCCCAGCTGTCCCCGTCCCCGTGGACTCAGGACGCTCGGGTCCTCCGTGGGATCTGCTCATTATTTCATCCCTCACATCTCCTGGCTTCAGCCACTGGGACCTCACAGCCTGGCTCCGGGCCTCCCTGCCTGCGCCCTGCGGCGGTGCCCAGGAACCCCACTCCTTTCAGGGTACATGGCTCAGGTGCCCGGGTGCCCCTGCTCCGGGCCCTGGAGAGGAAGAGCCTATTTTCCAAAGCTGCTCGGACACCTCTTCTCACAGCCCCTCCTGGAGCTGTGTCCTTTGGGGTCACGGTGCACAGCACCCTGGCCCTGCACCTGGGCAGCGTGCCTTCAGCGAGCGCCCCTCAGGGCGCCGGTTCTGCAGGTGGCCCCAGTGCACCTCCACCCTGCCCTGTCCCCTCCACCCTGTCCCTCACACAGCATCCCACAGTGGGGCTGCCATGCACGCCACGCCAGCCCCAGCAACCATCAGCCCATTTCCCATCTCTAGCTTTGCTCTTCCAAGAATGTGGTATAAGCAGAATCCCCCACACTGGTTTCTTTCACTTAGCAAAGCATGTTTCAGGTTCCCCCAGGAGCTGGGCACAGTGGGCCATGCCTGTCATCCCAGCACTCTGGGAGGCTGAGGCAGGAGGATCACAAGGGTGAGCCCAGCCTGGGCAACTTAGCAACATAGTGCTGCTGAGTCTGCAAGCTCAGAGGCGGGGGTGAACACAGCTCTGTGTGAAGGCCCTGGGATCAGTCCCAGTACTGGGGACAGGTTCCTCTGGTTGGAGTTGGAGCGTGTCGACCCCCTATCCTTCCTGCTGCCGAGGGTCCGTGTTCTGTGGAAGTGCCAGCGCTGGCCTCCACACCACTCTCCTGTTCAAGGCCATCTGGGGTACTTCGGTCATCATCACGTTAGCCTGGCCTGTGAACCGCGGCCCATCCCAGATGCGGCCTCCCGCAGGAAGCTGGCCCCCACCCCCAGCCCATCGCCGGGCTCCTCTGCCACCTGCGCCTGGCCTGGCGCGCATTTCCACTGGACAGTCGCGTGTGGCGGGACGCGCTGCCCTCTGGCTGCTGAAGCACAGGACTTTGGTGCAAGAGGCTGTGATCCAAGGCCGTGAGGGAGAAGGGAAGAGCCGTGCCTGTGGCCTCGGGCTCTCGGTGGGGGCTCCGCAGGCCTCTGGGGTGCTGGCTGGCAGATGGACGCGTCAGGCCTGGGTGGGGGGCCCTTCCTGACAGAGCCCTGTCCCCGCAGATTACCCGTGGCGCTGGAGCCGGGCCATCCCCATGAACTCTGCCCTCATCAAATGGCTCTACCTGCCAGACTTCTTCAGGGCCCCCAACTCCACCAACCTCATCAGTGAGTGCCACCCGGCAGGACAGTTCTGGACAAGGGGACGCTTGGCTTACTTCACCCAGATCTCGCTGGCAGGGGCGGGGGTCACATAGCACACTGGGGGGAGCTGAGGGGCCAACCTGAGGCACAAGGATGTGTCAGAGAACACACCTGTCACTCCCGGATGCACAGTGGCCGCTGGTGTGCAGTGACACAGAAGTCAGCACAGCTGTGTGTTCTCAGTGTCTGGCAGGGGCTGCGAGGCCACCTGCACTGCACTCCGTGGGGAGCAGAGCCCCCACCCCCTGCGCTGGACCCCAGTGCACTCTGGCCGTTGTCCTGCAGGCGACTTCCTCCTGCTGCTCTGCGCCTCCCAGCAGTGGCAGGTGTTCGCAGCCGAGCACACTGAGGAGTGGCGGTACATGGCCGGCGTGAACACCGATTCCCTGGAGCCGCTGCGGGGTGAGCCCAACCCCGTGCCCAACTTCATCCATTGCAGGTGGGTCCCACGCCTCCCCACGGGGGGCCTCCGCCAGGGACCAGCATCCCGGTGATCCCCTGCCCGCCCACTGCTCCGCAGGTCCTACCTGGACATGGCGAAGGTGGCCGTGTTCCGCTACCTGTTCTGGCTGGTGCTGGTGGTGGTGTTCGTCACCGGTGCCACCCGCATCAGCGTCTTTGGACTGGGCTACCTGCTGGCCTGCTTCTACTTGCTGCTGTTTGGCACGGCGCTGCTGCGGAAGGACACACGGGCCCGCCTCGTGCTGTGGGACTGCCTCATCCTCTACAACGTCACGGTCATCATCTCCAAGAACATGCTCTCGGTGAGCAGATCGGCCCGGCCCCGCCCGGCCCCGCCCGGGCAGCCGCCTCTGACTTCCATCCCACCCCCAGCTCCTGTCCTGCGTCTTCGTGGAGCAAATGCAGACCAGCTTCTGCTGGGTCATCCAGCTCTTCAGCCTCGTGTGCACGGTCAAGGGCTACTACGACCGTGAGTGGGGGGGCTGGTGGGGGTTCCCAGGGACTGCCCCGCCCACCCCACCTCTGACGGTCCCGTCCTGCAGCCAAAGCCATGATGGCCAAGGACCAGGACTGCCGCCTGCCGGTGGAGGAGGCCGGCATCATCTGGGACAGCGTCTGCTTCTTCTTCCTGCTGCTGCAGCGCCGCGTCTTCCTCAGCTCCTACTTCCTGCACGTCAGTGCCGACCTGCGGGCCACGGCCCTGCAGGCCTCCAGGTCCGCCCCTCCCAGGGCATGGCAAGGGAGGGCAGGGAGGTGCAGGGCCCCGGGACAGGTGCTCACACCCCTGGAGGCCCAAGTGACCCTCCAGCTGGAGGGTGGTGATACAGGTCTTCAGCCTGTGGGACTGAAGACTGCAAGAAGCTCACTCCTCCCACTACACGGCACGGAGGCCTGGTGGCAGACGCCAGGGGTCAGGGGGGAGCGGGGCGGGAGCCCGGGGCGGGCCATGTTCCTGCAGCTGGAGCTGAGCCCCAGTCTCACCGCTCCCCAGGGGCTTCGCCCTCTACATCGCGGCCAGTCTCAAGAGCATCGAAGCCCACCGCAAGGCGGAGGAGAAGTCCCTGGTGCAGCTGAAGAGACAGTAGGTGCCCCCTGGGCAGGGCGCCCGCTCTCGCACTGCCCGCACTGATTCCCCGCCCGCACCCCGCAGGATGTCACGCATCCGTGCCAAGCAGGAGAAGCACCGGCAGAGTCGGGCCAACCGCGGCCGCCCCCAGGCCTTGGACCCTGAGGACCCCAGCCAGGAACCGGGTGAGCGGGGCCGGCCCGGTCCAGGCTCGCCTGCGCCTCAGGAGCCTGCCTGCCTGCACTGTGCTGCGGGACGCCCCCCGGGCCTCCGCCCGTCTGTCCCGTGCCGTGTGACACGGTTGCCTCGGGCCCCCGTGTGGGCACCGTGTGGGCACCGTGATGTCTGTCTGTACCCGTGGGCACTCTGCCCTGTCCCTGCAGGGCTGTGGCCCTGTGGCACCACGTGGCACCGTCACCACAGGGCTCTGTGTCTGTTTCCATCTGCCTCTGTCATACGGCCCTTGTCCCCCGCACCCGCCCCGGGCTGCTCACGGCTGCCTCACGCGCCTGCCCCTCCACAGGGCCCAGCAGTCCCGGGGGCTCCTCCCTGCCACAAAGACAGTGGTGGCGGCCCTGGCTGGACCACGCCACAGGTACCCTGCCTGGACGTCCCTCACACCCTGCACCCCACCCCCTGCTCGCTGCCTCCTCGTCCAGTCTGGTCTTGTCCCGCGCTGGCCTGTGTCCCGTGCATGCGCTGCTGCCCCCAGTCTGCTGAGCCCTGCACACATGGTCCCGTGGGAAGGGAAGGCCAGGCCCCAGGTGGTGGGAGGCTGAGTGGAGACCCCAAGGGTGGGGGGCTCCCGGGGGCAGCTGGCTCACCCCACACTGTCTGCAGTCATCCACTCCGGCGACTACTTCCTGTTCGAGTCTGACAGCGAGGAGGAGGAAGAAGCTGTGCCCGAGGACTCCAGGCAGGCGGCACAGAGCGCCTTCCAGGTGAGGCCCGCACAGCTCAGGGCCCGCGTCGGCCCAGAGCCCAGAGCCCAGCTCCTGCACATCCACCCAGCCCCATCCCAACCTGGCTGCAGACGCCAGAGAACGGTGGGCCCACCTCTGCTGCCGCCCCCCAGGGTCCGTGCTTTAGCTGGACACGTCTGTGTCCGGGGGCCAGGAGGGCCTGCTCGTCCATCTCAGAGCCCTGAGTGACAAGGCACGCGGGCGGGAGGTGTGCACCCTGTCCTCCTGCCACAGCCCCTGGGAGCCCACTCCAGAGGACTGGCCAAGCCCAGCTGCTTCCTCTTCTTGGGAGGGGACCTGGTGGCCCAGGGCTCACATGGATCCCTGGCCAGAAGGCCGGATCCTAAGCCCGACGCTCGGCTGGCAGATGGCTTACCAGGCGTGGGTGACCAACGCCCAGTTGGTGCTGAGGCAGCAGCGGGAGCAGGAGCGGGCGCAGCAGCAGGGGACAGGACAGCTGCCAGCAGGTGAGTTGTGCTGCGGAGCGGGGCTGGGGGTCGGGGGGCCACAGGGCCAAGAGACACTGACCGGTCTCCTGTGCCCAGGCGGTGGCCAAAGTCAGGAAGTGGAGCCAGGGGAAGCTATGGAGGATGAGGGCGAGGTGGCAGGTACGTGGGCTGGGGTGCAGGGAGCCGCGGGCGAGGGGCTGTCCTGGGGCCGCCCCTCCAGACCTCCATCCCACAGGCCACAGCCACATGATGCAGCGCGTGCTGAGCACCGTGCAGTTCCTCTGGGTGCTGGGCCAGGCCTCTGTGGACGGGCTGACCAGCTGGCTGCTGGCCTTCACGCGGCACCACCGCAACATGAGTGATGTGCTGCGCACCGAGCGCTACCTGCTCACGCAGGAGCTCCTGCGGGTGAGCCGGCCGCCCCAGCTGCCCTGGGCCCTGGACGTGAGTGGCGCCAACCCCACCCCACAGCCCTGAGCCCCCGCCGTGTCCTACAGGGCGGGGAGGTGCACCACCAAGTGCCGGACCAGCTGTACGATGATGAGGCCGAGGCCATGCTGCCAGGTGCCCTGGAGGCCCGCGATGGGCCCAGCACTGTGTCCAGGTGGGCACGGGCCCCTCCCTGCCTGTTCTCGGCCACAAAGCTGACCCCTGAGCTCCCAAGGGGCCCCTGAGCTCCCAAGGGGCCTGTCTGGGGTGGTGCCGTCTGGCTCTTCCACGCCTCGCTGTCCCTCCTGGGGACCCCTCTGTCCTCCTTCATCCCTCCACAGAGGCCAGGGCTGGCCGCCTCTGACTGGCTTCCCTCCCACAGCGGGCTGGGGGCCGAGGAGCCCCTGAGCAGCATGACAGACGACACCAGCAGCCCCCTGAGCACGGGCTACAACACCCGCAGTGGCAGCGAGGAGCTGGTGGCGGACACCAGGGACCTTGAGGCTGAGGCTTCGCTGCGCTCGCAGGAGCTTCCGGCCCACCCGAGGATGCGCACGGCCAGTGAGCTGCTGAGCCACAGGTAGGGGTGCGGGCCGGTGGGTGCCGGGGCAGAGCCCGCCCTCCCCGCAGCAGCTGGGGGCTGCACATCCATCCCACCGTGGTCGCCCTGCAGGCGCCTGCACATCCAGGAGCTGGAGGATGCTGAGCACTTCGCGGCCCAGCAGGGCCGAGCGCTGCGGCTGCTGTGGGCCCTGTACCAGTGCGTGGCGGCCCACTCAGAGCTGCTCTGCTACTTCGTCATCGTCCTCAACCACATGGTCACCGCCTCGGTCGCCTCGCTGGTGCTGCCGGTGCTTGTCTTCCTGTGGGCCATGCTGTCCATCCCCAGGCCCAGCAAGCGCTTCTGGATGACGGCGATCGTCTTCACGGAGGTGGGTGAGGGTGGTCGGGTGGGCCGGGGGCCTCCTGCAGGCCTCCGTGGTCACCAGCCTCCCCTGCAGGTCACCGTGGTCACCAAGTACCTGTTCCAGTTCGGCTTCTTCCCCTGGAACAGCCACACGGTGCTGCGGCGCTATGAGAACAAACCCTACTTCCCGCCGCGCATCCTGGGGCTGGAGAAGACAGACGGCTACATCAAGTACGACCTGGTGCAGCTCATGGCGCTGTTCTTCCACCGCTCCCAGCTGCTGGTGAGCACCGTGTTGCGGCGCTAGGGAGGCCAGGCGGGCCCCGGGCGGACGTGGCCGCCTGACTGCCCCGGCCTCCTGCAGTGCTATGGCCTCTGGGACCACAAGGAGGAACAGCTCTCCAAGGAGAACCGAAGGAGCAGCGGGAAGGAGTCGGGAGCCGAGGACCAGGCCGAGGCAGATGTGGGGCAGCAAGAGGAGCCAGGAGTGGCCGGAGCCACCACCCAGGACCTCGTCCAGGTGGACACGAGGCTCAGGTCCGGGGACGGGGCCCCAGAGCCCCAAGTGGACCTCAAGCCTCAGGACACAAGGCGCATCAGCCTGCGTTTTAGGAGAAAGAAGGAGAGTCCAGGACCCAAGGGCGCGGCAGCCCTCGGTAAAAGGCTCTCACCCACAGCACGGCCCAGGTGCACCCCAGCCTGTTTTCTGGGAGGTAGAGGGGCGGGGTGGGGGTCAGGCCCTGCTGGGGACTTCCTGAAGCACAGGGCAGCACTCAGCTGTGGGCTCCTGGCTCCTGGGGAAGGGAGGAGCCCACCACTGGCTTCTCAGCAGTGCAGGGCCTGCCTCTCTTCTGCACCCAGGAGAGCCGGTGGGGGCTGCTGGGGTCACCATGCTGGCCCCCGAGGTGTTGAGCAGCTTCTCCCCCACAGCAGCTGCCGACAGGGAGGGAGAGGCAGCTGGGAGAAAGAGGCCGAACCGCTGCCAGGAACGGGTGAAGGCGGCAGGGCGCCGGCTGCAGGGCTTCTGCCTATCACTGTGAGACGGGGCTCCGGGGTGGCGCGGCCACAGTCGGGGAGGGAGGCCCCAAGGCCAGGCACCCAGTGAGCCCGCCCGCCCGCCCGCCCGCCCGCCCGCAGAGCCCAGAGCACTTACCGGCCCCTGCGGCGTTTCTTCCACGACATCCTGCACACCAAGTACCGCGCGGCCACCGACGTCTACGCGCTCATGTTCCTGGCTGACGTCGTCGACTTCATCATCATCATCTTTGGCTTCTGGGCCTTTGGGGTGAGCCAGGCTGGGGCTCCTGTGTGTCCAGCCCGGTGGCCCCTGGGCCTGGCCCCGCCTCCCTGACCTGTGCTCTATGGCTGCAGAAGCACTCAGCGGCCACGGACATCACGTCCTCCCTGTCAGATGACCAGGTGCCCGAGGCCTTCCTGGTCATGCTGCTGATCCAGTTCAGCACCATGGTGGTCGACCGCGCCCTCTACCTGCGCAAGACCGTGCTGGGCAAGCTGGCCTTCCAGGTGGTGCTGGTGGTAGCCATCCACCTGTGGATGTTCTTCATCCTGCCAGCTGTCACCGAGAGGTGGGCACCGCGGCCTCGGCTTGGTCTCTGCCGCGCAGCCGGCCTTCCTGTGCGTGGCGGAGCTGGGATCCGGGCTGGGCCTGCTACTGACTGTCGCATCCCGGCCCAGGATGTTCAGCCAGAACACAGTGGCCCAGCTGTGGTACTTCGTGAAGTGCATCTACTTTGCCCTGTCTGCCTACCAAATCCGCTGCGGCTACCCGACACGCATCCTCGGCAACTTCCTCACCAAGAAGTACAACCACGTGAACCTCTTCCTCTTCCAGGGGTGAGCGTGGCCTCCCAAGCTCTGCCTAGCCCACTGCGGTGGCGTCAGAGTCCCTGATGACCCGGCTTCGCAGGTTCCGGCTGGTGCCTTTCCTGGTGGAGCTGCGGGCCGTCATGGACTGGGTGTGGACAGACACCACCCTGTCCCTGTCCAGCTGGATGTGTGTGGAGGACATCTATGCCAACATCTTCATCATCAAGTGCAGCCGTGAGACAGAGAAGGTGCTTGGCGGGGGTGGAGAGCACCTCCCAGGGCTCACTGGGCAGGCAGCCACAAAGAGGACGTGGCTGTGGCCCCTGGGGGAGCAGAAAGTAGAGACCGGACGCCGTTGGCCGCTTTTGTCCTTTAATGTAACTCAGCCACACAGGGCGCACACAGCACCACTGCCGTCAGTCTGGGATGGCTCCCTCTGCCACCCTGGCCGGGACCACCCTAGCCTCTGCTGTGCCTGTCAGCGACGGGTCGTGAGACAGCTGGAGTCACGCTGCTCCCACACCGCGGCCAAGCACTGGCCAGCTGTGAAGTCCCCCTCCTGCCAGGCTGCTTCTGTGTTCGGCCTGCGGCGGCCCTGAGCCATCCGGGTGGGTTGCTATTTCCAGGGGTCCCCCTAGGAGGGCAACGGCTGCTGAGGACCTGCCCACTGCCCAGCAGTTAGTCCATTTTACTTGCTGGCTGTACTGGGGACCAAACTCAAGGAGTACGGCTACGCTGCACCCCACTCCCCTCAAGGCAGGGTCTTGCTAAGTGACCGAGGCTGGCCTTACCCTGCTCACCCCGCTGCCCCCGCCCTGGTGGCCACCGCCGTGGTACGGGCCTTTTCCTGTGCGGGACACAGCCCCCGGAGAATGGTTCGCTTGGACCCTTGGACCCTTAGCTCTGCTGTAGGACTTGGCCTGCAGTTTGTGCTTTTGACTGCTGCTGTCCTTTGGGGCAGACAGCTCAGTTCTCTTGTGTGAGCAGACAGCCCAGTGCCAGCTGCTGACGGCCGTTCCACTGGCTGCTGGCGGCCCCCGTCGAGAGCCAGCTGGCCCTGAGTGAGGGGTCATCTCTGGGGCTCACGACCTGTGTGACGGGAGGCGGCTGCTACACAGCCCTGTGCTGGTGCCTCTGAGGGCCGGGATGGTGACCTCGGTCTCCTCCCCCAGAAATACCCACAGCCTAAGGGGCAGAAGAAGAAGAAGATCGTCAAGTACGGCATGGGTGGCCTCATCATCCTCTTCCTCATCGCCATCATCTGGTTCCCGCTGCTCTTCATGTCCCTGGTGCGCTCTGTGGTCGGCGTCGTCAACCAGCCCATTGACGTCACTGTCACCCTCAAGCTGGGCGGCTACGAGGTACGCGGCCTTGCCCTGGTTCCCCCAGTGGACGCAAGGGTGGTGGGGTGTGGGACACGGGCCGGGGGCTGCCCGGCTCCCACTCACAGTGTCCCGGCCCCAGCCCCTGTTCACCATGAGTGCCCAGCAGCCGTCCATCGAGCCCTTCACCCCCGAGACCTACGAGGCGCTGTCCCGGCAGTTTGACTCCTACCCGGTGAGTGGACCCTACGGGCCCCCAGGGGGACAGCTGGGCCAGGGGCCGGCTCCCCGCTGAGCACACCCCACCCCACCACAGCTGGCCATGCAGTTCATCAGCCAGTACAGCCCCGAGGACATCGTCACGGCGCAGATCGAGGGCAGCTCTGGGGCGCTGTGGCGCATTAGCCCCCCGAGCCGCGCGCAGATGAAGCGGGAGCTGTACAACGGCACGGCGGACATCACCCTGCGCTTCACCTGGAACTTCCAGAGGTGGGTGGTGGGTGCTGTGTGCGTGGGGCCAGGGCAGAGAGGGCCCCCGAAGCGGCTCACGCTCTGCCCGCCCACCCGCCTGCAGGGATCTGGCCAAGGGCAGCACCGTGGAGTACACCAATGAGAAGCACATGCTGGAGCTGGCCCCCAACAGCACGGAGCGGCGGCAGCTGGCCCGCCTGCTAGAGGGCACCTCAGATCAGTCCGTGTGAGTGGGGGCTGGGTGGGGCGGGGCTGGCGGGGCAGCCAGGAGGCTCCTCCGGACCTGACCTGCCCGCTCTGCCCCACAGTGTCATCCCCCACCTCTTCCCCAAGTACATCCGTGCCCCCAACGGGCCCGAGGCCAGCCCTGTGAAGCAGCTGCAGCCCAGTGAGTGCGGCGCTGGGGGCTGGGATAAGCTCAGGAAGGGGTGGTGGCCAGGGCTCTGACACCCCTGCTCCGCCCCAGATGAGGAGGCCGACTACCTTGGCGTGCGCATCCAGCTGCGGAGGGAGCAGGTGGGCCCTGGGGTTGCTGGCTTCCTGGAGTGGTGGGTCATCGAGCTGCAGGACTGCCAGGCCAACTGCAACCTGCTGCCCATGGTCATCTTCAGCGACAAGGTCAGCCCGCCCAGCCTGGGCTTCCTGGCCGGCTACGGGTGAGTGTAGGGCCAGAGACAGCGACGGTGTGGGTGGCGGCCCAGCCACGCCCAGCCTCACCGCCCACCCCTCCACAGCATCATAGGGCTGTACTTGTCCATCGTGCTGGTCATTGGCAAGTTCGTGCGCGGCTTCTTCAGCGAGATCTCGCACTCCATCATGTTCGAGGAGCTGCCCTGTGTGGACCGCATCCTCAAGCTGTGCCAGGACATCTTCCTGGTGCGGGAGACGCGGGAGCTGGAGCTGGAGGAGGAGCTGTACGCCAAGCTCATCTTCCTGTACCGCTCGCCGGAGACCATGATCAAGTGGACGCGCGAGAAGGAATAGGAGCCTGGCTCCTCGGCACCGGGAATGAAGGAGCTGCCTCAGGCAGCATGGCCACCGGGGTAGGTGGCACTCCTCGGGCCAGGGCTGCGGCCGCCATGCGTCCTCCCTGGCCCACCTGAGCCCTGATGCTGCTGTCGGAAGGCCACTGTGCTCCTGCGGCCCTCACGCACCCAGTGCAGCCACACTGGGCCTGGAGCCCCGGCCCGCCCTGCCTCACACGTACTGTAGAGTTTTCTAATTAAAACCTTTTTATTTATACAAATGGACAAACCCAAGCCAGCCCCACAGCCTTGCCTGCCGCCCTGAGTGGAGAGCTGCCTATGCAGGTCGCAAGCGTGTCCTGGGCTCAGCCCTGAGGGGTCTCTGCCTCGTCGCCACTGTCCTCGATCAGATAGTCCTGGATCTCCTGCATGACCCAGGCCCTGTGGGGAGCATGTGTGGGAACCAGCCCAGGAGGCTCCCACCGGGGGACCCCACCAAACAGGTCTGGTACCTCTGGCTGCGGAGCTGGGCCTCGGCCAGGATGTAGGGGGGCAAGGGGTCCAGGGAGGGCTGCAACAGAAGGCGTTGTGGGTAAGGGGCAGCAAAACCCACGCACAGCACCCCACTGCTGCCGGGAGGGAAGGGGCAGCCAGACACTCACCAGGTCCTTCATGTTCCCCCGGCAGCCGTAGCACAGCTGCTGGATGACCTGGGTCTGGCTGTCGTCCTCCCTAGGGAAACAGAGCTGAACTCGTGTGCCTGGCCTCCGGGGCTCCGCCCCAAGTCAGGCCTGTCCCCGGCAGGGAGGTGGCAGGGACTCACCTCCCGCAGGCCTTCCAGCAGCAGCCCGGGCCCCCGCCCACAGCACGGCAGGGGGCAGTGGGCCTTCCGGCCTCAGCCTGCAGGGCGGATGGCGGCATCTGGGAGAGAGTTGAGGTCTGAGCCCCAAAAGCTGTGGCACTGTCTGCAAGCAGAGAGGGACTGAGGGGGACCGTGGGGCTGCTGAACCCCGACACCCGCCCCTGCACCCCAAGGAGGTCCAGCACGAACCAGCAGCATCAATGTCCAGTGTGCACAGGCAGAGGAGGCAGCGGGGGCCCCTGGGCCCACCTGCACAGCTCTCCCTGGGTGCCTTGACCAGCTTCTCGCTCGTCCTGGGGGCAGGAGGCACAGATCATGGGGTGCCACCAGCCAGGCTCTGCTCCCTCCCGGCCCCTGGGCACGCCCGCGTCCACACCTGTACACGGTGCTGACTGTGGAGGGGAACTGGGCCTGCAGCCTGAGGATGAAGGCCTCCATCAGCCGGTGGATGCTGGCTTTCTCGGGGGCCTGGAGGCAAGGGCAGAGCTGTGGGCGGGCACTGGAATGGTCGCCTGGCTTCCCACAGCAGCCAGTGTGCCCACAGGGGTCAGCCTGGCCTTCAAGGATCAGGTGTCCTCAGAGGACCCTGCTGCTAGTAGCAGAGGTAGAAGAGCAGGTGCTGGGCCATCAGGTTCACTCGGGGAGGGGCCACAGCGGGCACCTAGTTAGCAGGGACAGTTTGGTACGACTGTGCTGGGACCTCTGGCTCTGTAGAAGGGAGACCACCTGCCTCGCCTGTGCAGCTCGCCCCAAGGGCCCACCTTAGTGTCCACAGCCGGCGTGAAGACCGAGGGGACAGCGAACAGGCGGTTGTAGAAGGCCACCTCCTTCAGCGTGTGGTCCCGCATGGGCCGTACCACCACCACGTCCCCGTGCCGCTCGTCTGAGAAGCCCTGGGGAACGCGGGTATTGGCTGAGGCCCAGGCTACACCTGCCCGCCAGGCTGGGGTTGGTCTCAGATCCCCTCTGTGTGGGAGACCCCAGGATGACCAGAGCTGCTGCCTTCAGGCAAAGGCGGCAGGTGGGCAGGGGCCCCACATACCGTGTCCCAGGCAAGGAAGGCCCCTCGGCCCAGGGCCAGGTTGGTCATGAGCTTGATGGCCAGGCGCGTGCAGCTGTCCCCAGTCATCACCTTGGAGTAGCCATGGCCTCGGGCAACATGCAGGATCAGGTGGCTCCTGGGTGCAGAGGCCCGTTGCAGAGGCCGCCTGGGCCAGGTGGGGCTGGGGGGCTGGGTGCAGGGCGGGGCTCACCGCAGGGTCTGTAGAAGCTCCTCCTTGGCCGTCAACGTCCGCACAGACTCAAACAGCCTGCACAGTGCCTCAGTCTGGGCGGCGGTGGGGGACCCAGCCAGGCTTGGGGGGCCATGAGGGTCCTGGCTCTGTGGCCAGGATTGCTCCTCCTCCCCTGGAGCCAGGCAGCAGCTATTCTCGGCCCCCTCTGCCCCCAGCGCGTGCTGCTGCTGGAGGAAGCTGTCCACAGCCGCCTTATAGGCACCTTCCGTCCCGGCCAGCTCCTGGGGACAGCACCGCAGCACCGACGGCGGCAGGCTGAACACCTTCCGGGATGCAGACAGGCAGGCAGTGAGGCCCAGGTCAAACTCGGGGGGGTCCCCACATCGCCTGCCAGGTGCAGGCCACCCACCTCTTCTAGGGACACCACGTGCCACGGGAAGCCAACAGCGCGCAGAACCTGCTTCACCTCAGCCAGGGTCTTCGCTCTGTCTTCCAGGCTCTGGCCACAGGCTGCACCCTCTGCAAAGCCAGGCGAGGAGGAGGGTCAGGGCTCAGCCCGGGAGTGGTGGCCAAGGGGCTCTGCAGGACAGCAGTTACTGGAAGATGAGAGCTGGGCAGGGTTGTGCACACCTATAACCCCAGCACTCCAGAGGGCTGAGGCAGGAGGACCACAAGTTCCAGCCTAGCCCAGACAACTTTGCAATTTAGTGAGATCCTGTCTCAAAATCAAATAAAAAAGTGTTAGGAATGTAGCGCAGTACAAGGCCCTGGATTCAATCCCCAGTACTACAAAACAAACAAAAGGCCAATGCACAGTGGGGGAAAGGGGCTGTTTTGATTTAGGCAATACGGTCCCCCTAATGTAGTGATGGCAAACCTTTTGGAGACCAAATGCCCAAATTGCAACCCAAAACTCGGATCGCAAAATGTCAACACTGCAGTTAAACCTGAATACTGGGCCTTACTTTAGAAAAAACAACCGTTACCTCGTGCTGCTGTGGCAACTTGGCTCACGCTGAGGGCTCCACACATCCGATGCGCCACACATGCCATAGGGGGCTGCCCTAGCGGCTACCGACCCCGCTCACTAGCCCACCTCAGCCCCTGGACCTCATGGTGGGGCCAGGTAGGACCGACGTTCCCAGCCCCCGCAGTCATCTGAAGCTGGAATGTGCACTGACTCCCTGGGAAATGTTAGCACCAGGGCCTCAGCGTGAGGACACACCAGTCCTGGACCCCGCGCTACACGAGGTTCAGTGGGACCCACTACAGGTGACCAGGGCCTGAAGAGGGACAGCCACACATACCGTCCACATAGACGACCCCTGGCACGAAGCGCAGCCTCTTAGCGGAGTGTTGACTCAGGCCCTGGAGGGGGACACACGTGGTGCTTTTCAGCAGACCTTGCCTCCGGACTTCAGACCCTGGAAGGAGGGAGCCGCCCTCCCCTCGAAGCAGACAGAGCCGTTCTGACTCGGAGGCCAGGCAACTCTGTGTGGAGGCCAAGCAGCCCAACTCACAAAGGGTGGCCACTGGTCTCGCCTCTCCCGCCTTGAAGCAGTCTCCCCCTCCCCCTGGCCCATCTGCAGAATCTCAGAACCCCAGCAACCTAGGACAAGCAGCAGGGCCACAGTGCCACCTGCTGGGCACTACTTAGAAGCACACTCAGAAGAGCAGAGATGGGCCAGGCTGAGGAGCTGGTACATGGCCTGGGATGAGCCTTATCTCGGCCTCACATGGGCAGGTTTGGGGCACCACTGGTGGGGAGAAAACTAGCCAGGGACAAGACTCTCCCCTTAATCAGACAAAGCTATTTAAACTCAGGCTGGGCAGACCTTGTGCATAAGGCTGTCATAAAGTGCCCTGCAATGAATGGGCCAGCCCAACCCTCACCCAGGTTGATCCTGGGCCACTGACACTCAATGGCCACAACCCACTCCCCCTCCCCAGTCTGCGCCCTCTCAACCTCATGGGAAGTGTGCAGGGAGCCCCCTGCCCACCCCGTGCTGAAACCCCTGGAATTTCCCAGTTCTTGCAGGGAAACACAGGGCCCAGCACCTCCTGTGTTTGCAGCTTTAGCACCTGCCTCAATCCACCGCTACCCCCGGTGAATGACTTCCCGGTCCCCACAAGTCACCCTGAGCCAAACCATGAGATTGATCTCTGCAGGGTGGGCAAGTGGCACCGCTGGCACCCTGATGTGGCTGCTGGCTTGGAACCTGTGCACACACTGAGAGCCCTCTAGGTCCAGTTGGGGTGTGTGGGAAGGGAGGCCCCGCCCCAGCTGTGCCCAGCAGCCTGTGCTCTGGGGTGGTGTGGACGCACCTCAAGGACCTGCCAGACCATGGAGCTGGATGAGGGCCCACCAGACCACGCCAAGAGTACCTGGAGAAGAAACACCAGCAAGTAACACTTGTCCTCCCACGACACGGACAGCCCGCGCCAGCAGAGTGAGCATGGGGTGTCAGGTGGGCTGTGCGACAGGCAGAAGGGAACGAGACAGGCCTCCAAACACATACATGTGTGCACGCGCACACACACACACACACACACACACACACACGGCTACCTTCTCGCCAGGAAAGATGAGCCGATTCTTGCCTAGCATGGCTCTGAACTTGTGGATGTAGAAGGCCTTGAAACAGTCCCTGCAACACAGATGCCAGGCTGGGCTGTCTTCACAGAGGCTCTGCCAAACTGCTCACGGGGTGACCCCAAGCCCGGCCAGCTGTGAGCACGCGGTGTGGGAGCTGCATCGCACATCCCGCAGGAGCTAGAGGGAAGGTGAGGCTGCCCAATCCCCGTTAGGAAAGGTGCCATCTGCTTGCTCCATGTCCTCCTTGCCCCATGCCAGGCAGCAGCACCACCCTCAGGGGAAAGAGGTATGGAGCTGGCTGCAGAGCGGGGCCTCCAGGCCTGCCCGCAGGAGACTAGTGTGCCAGCCACCCGGGCAGAGATGGCCAGGAAGCCAAGCAAACGCAGAGGCCTGGGGTTCTGAAACCACAGAATCAGAACTTCCAGCTAGACTACAGTCTCTCGTTTCCCAGTGTCCTTTTTTTTTTTTAAAGAGCATTTTAGAAACCAGAACACAAGACTCCTGGGACCAACACAAAAATGTGAGACTATCACTCCTTCAGCAAACACATACACTATGTAAAGTAGTACATGGGGCCGCTGTGAACTAGAGCTCTCAGGGAGCTATAAATCTAGTGAAAAAGCCCAAACATTAAAATGGCCATAATACAGCTGGAAGCAGTGTTGTATGCCTGTAGTCCCATCTACTAGGGGGTACTAAAGCAAAAGGATTCCAAGTTCAAGGTCAACCTGGACAACAGTTTAACAACTTAGTGAGGTCTCCCATCTCAAAATTTTAAAATATTACGGGGGGATATAGTTTGGTTTGAAGGTTTTAGGTTTAATCACCAGTACCAGACACAGACACATGTTATTATGCAAACAAAAGATGGCAAGGGCCACTGGAATTACAATTAAAATGGAGTATCCTCATGCCCCGGGTCCTCTGGGAATAAACCCTGGCTCTTGTCCAGAACCCTGGGACCTGGGGAAAGGCTGGAGCTCTTTCAAGCTCCTACAGCCCACATATTTAAAAAACGCATCTAAGCTGGGTGCAGTGGTCCATGCCTGGAATCCCAGCACTCGACTGAGGCTGAGGCAGGAGGGTCATTGCGAGTTCAAGGCCAGCCTGGGCTACAAAGCGAGTGCAAGGCCAGCCTGAACTGCATCGTGAAACCCTGTCTCAAAAACACAACAACAACAAAAAATTAAATTTTAAGGCATCTTCCACCCACAGTCCCTGCCAGAGCTCCCAAGACGCTGTGATCTGCCCCTGGATGCATCGCAGCTTCCCCCAACGCCTCCCCCTACATTTTACTCCGGTTTGGACACACCACCCCACTTCCATCTCTGCCCACAAACTCCCTCGTGGACCCTGCTGCTCTTGAGTGGATCACGGAGCCTTAACTTCCCACCTCCCCTTCCGCAGTAGGGTAATGAGAGCAACAAGAGCAGCCTCTACAGGGTCAGCGTCCTCTGAAAAAGCAGCATCGTCTGGAAAGTGGTGCTGCCCGGGTCTCACCTGCAAAAGGCATCTCCAGCTCGGATCACCACCACCGGCTCGCCCTCCTTGCACTTCACACACTTCGTTCCGCAGCTTTGGACATACGACAGGGAGGAGCGTAAGAACACAGCGGGCTGCTTTCCCACCCAGGGTAGCCTCGGGGAGCGCCAAAGGAAGGGTCCGTGCCCCGCCCTAACTGTCAGTTTCAAGACAAGGCCCGGCGTGGGGCCTGGAAAAGCTGGCTCTCAAGGCACTGGGGACCGTAGGTCTCTCCAGGACACACAACTTCTGCGCCGCCCAAGGGTAGCCACGGGAGAGTGAGGACAGCACAGGGCCGCCCCGAGTGCGCGGGGCAGATGGCAGCGTGGCCCCGCCCGGCTCCGCGCGCCGCGGGCTCCTACCCAAGCCTGGGCGCCGGCGGGGACTCCGGGGGCTGCGGGTCCGCGTAGTCCTCCCCCACCTGGCACATGGCGGCACCGGGTGCGCAGCACTCGCGGCGGCAGAGCGGAGGAGGCGCGGCCCGATGACGCCACGACGCCGGCGCGGCAGGGACGCGAGGCAGGGGGCGGCCACGCGTGACGTCGCGAGACGCCGGCGTGGCCGTGACGCGCTGGGGGCGCGGCGCCGTCGCGGTGGTGACGTGCCGGCCGGGCCGGCCTGGACTGGGGGGCGGCGGCGGCGGCGGCGGCGGCGGCCTGGCCCGGGATGGCGATGTTCCGCAGCCTGGTGGCTTCGGCGCATCAGCGGCAGCCGCCTGCCGGACCCGCGGGCGGCGACAGCGGCCTGGAGGCGCAGTACAGTTGCCCCATCTGCCTGGAGGTGTACCACCGGCCGGTGGCCATCGGCAGCTGCGGCCACACGTGAGCGCGCCCTCCGGGAGTCTGCGGGAGGGGGTTCCGGGCCGGGTCCGAGGCCGCGGCTGCCCGCGCAGCGCGGGACCCGGGGGCGCGGGCATCCGCCCCACGCGGCGCAGCGGTCCCTTCGGCGCGGCCCAGACCCGGCCCGCCACGGCGCGCGGCCCGCCACCCGAGCGCTCGGGACGACCGGCACCCGGCCCCGCGGACGGCCTCGGCGGGCCCGGAGCTCAGGGCTTCCGCCGCGGCCGCTGCGCTGAACGCCGGGGTCTGGGCGTGTGGACCCTGGGCGGGCAGTTGTAAATAAATGACTTGTAGTTTTTGCTGTCAACTCTTTATCGCTCCGCTGTCTGGTCGTTTTGACTACAGAAAAAAAGAGTTTCTTGAAGTTAGGAGAGAGGTGTTTGGAGCCCCGTGCTATTTTGTTTTGAAGCAGCGCTTGAGTCACTCTGAACCCAAACAGGACTAGACACCACGCATACTCTCTAGCGAGGCTTTCTGGCCGAGCTGTTCCAGGAACAGAAACTTGAGGATGTGGTTCTCCCCGTGGGGAGCTGTGCTCAGGTCCTGCGGAGCTCCAGCCTAGTTGGGAGGCAGCCAGGATCAGAGAGTCTGCTCCCAGACCCTTCCTAAATGCTGCACAATACAGCTCTGGAGCGGGACTGGCGGGGCGGGAGAGCGAGCAGGAGGGCTTCCCAGCAGATGGCCCTGCTGCTGAGGAGGTGGGGCTGTCTCTGGGCACTGAGGTTGGGCAAGGTGCACTCAGGCTGGTAGGAGGCTCTGGAACATTTTGCAAACAAAAGCAGCTGACTTTGGAGGCTCCTCATGTAAGGGAATGCGCACTGTCAGTGGGCGTGCGCCTGCCAGTCATGTCCCCTCCCAGGGCTGGCAGGGAGGGGGGCGGGGGGCGGCAGGCTCTGGAGCTGCCTGTGCCTTCTCTGCCCCGTGTCAGGCAGCACGGGTGCTTGCTCACCCCACGAGCTCTGCCGATCTCGTGAGGGTGGTGCTCCTACTCACGCGCACTCTGCTGTCACACTGGGCAGCCTTTGACCGGGACTGACGGCTGTGAGCACACGCAAGTGGGTGTAGTAAGGTGTGTTCTGCATCTTCCAGCTGCTGTGAGCTTTGTCTGGGCCTCATTTTAGAAAGTCTTCCGGTGGCTTGGCCACCAACCACTTGGTTACCACAGCAGGCCATGGCATTTTTGGTGTCTTAGTCTGCGCAAGCCAGTATTTACTTCTTCTTTTTTCCCCCAAATGTCTTTTCTTCAAATGTGGTTTGCCTTACAGCACAGAAGACTGTGGGGTTGAAAAGCATCTTTTCTTAAGCTCTTATTGTAGCATCTACCTTGAAAAGATCTCCTGGCTTTTTCTGCTGGCTTTGTTTCTCTGGCTTTTCTTGACACCTCTGCCTTCTCGCAGTGTGCGTAGCTAAGGCAGTGAGCAGATGAGCACGAGAGGCTTCGAGCCTCCCCGTCACTGCTAAAAGGTTCTCTCACAGTCTGATTCTCTCCCTCCTCAAGGTGCCCGAGCAGAGCCGTTTCCTTCCCAAGAGCGGGTTTCCTTGTGGTGAGGGCAGCCTCGGGCAGGGCAGGTGCTGCTGCCCCGGCACATGGGCAGAGCGAAGGCTGTGGGCACAGTGTTGAGGCTGGAGCTGCGGGCAGGGGGCTGCTTGTAGAGCTACGTAGAGGGGCTTGCAGGAGCCGCAGTAGGGAGGGAACTGCTGCGTGTCATCCTCGGGGAGGAGCCCAGGCTAAGAGCCACATGTGGACCCAGCACTGAGGCCGCCCCAGAAGCCTTCCCAAGGGGCCTCTGCCTGAGGACAGCTGCACGTCCTCCTGACGGGACCTGCCTGCTGGTGTTGGCAGTCTCTGAAACGCTGGCCTCTCCTAGCTCCCTGGTGTGTGCGAGAGCCCTGAGCAGGAGTGACACCTCAATGATGCTCTCAGGCCTGTGGTTCATCCTTGATATCCTAAATTGCTGGGGGAAGGACCAGCCCCACACCCACCACCCTCAACTACTTCATTTGGCTGAGAAGCTGCTTAGCACCAGGTGCTGGGCAGAGGCAGGCGGGAACTTCCTATGGGAGAGGCTGGGCCTCCTGGGACCGATGCTGCCAGTACCCAGGGTGGCAGAGGTGAAAGCGGGCCGAGAGCTGCGCCCTGACCCGTGGGCGCTCCCTTCTGTGCGCTGCTCCTTCAGGGCCGAGGCTTGGGGAAGTCACCTGGTGGGTAAGCGGGTGCGTGAACTGCCCCTGCATCTTGTGGGCAGTGCCAGGTACCTGACTTCCATCCACTCCTCTTCAGAGACCTGTCCTTCCCTGCTCTGCAAAGGACCCTTTTGCTTCTGCTGAGTGAAGTGGCCACGCCGTGGCCTGAGCGCGCTCACGTGCCTGTGCCCTCTGCCTGGCTTTTAGCAGCTTCCCTGAGGTAGAATTCAAGGCCTTGCTATTTGCGCACTTACAGTGTAGAATCCGGTGGGATGTTCGCACAGTTACTGAGCCACCACCATGGTTTAGGACATTCGCCACCCCAGAAAAGAAACCAGACCGTCTTCCCCTCCCTCAGCCCTTGGAAGCCCCTGCAGGGTTAGGCGGTGTCCTTGCTGGGCATCCTGCAGGCATGGTATTCTACAGAACGTGGGCTCCTGTGGCTTCCTGTGCAGTAACATCTCCAAGAGACAGCCCTCTGGGTTGTTGCCACGTCTTGGTCTTGTGGACCCACGTGAGGTTTTTCTGTGGCTCCCTGTGTAGGTCACCTCACTAGCACCTTCCTGTGGTTCCTCGGTAGAAAAATGGCTCCTTAGGCTAACCAGCCCCCGGGCTAGTAACAGGGACATCCCAGAATATTGCTGGGACGCTGAGGGGTGAGGATACCCCACTGACCCAACTGCTGTGCAGGAGGGGGTCTGGGAACCTTTCCTGTCTCACAACAGACCTGGTCTCTCAGGGGCATCAGTGCAGTGTGACTGGCAGGTGACTAGCAGGTGACAAGCCAGGTGGCCGCACCAGAGGCCAGCATATGGGAAGAGAAGGGGCCTGAGGTGGCCCAACTTTGCCTGAAGCCCCGGGCCTTCCTTCCTCATCACAAAGAGGACTTCTTGGAGGATGAGGTCTCGATGCAGAGGGAACTGTGACCCGGGCACAGCTGTGTCTTCTGTGAACTCGGGCCCGGCCTCTCGTCCCCTCCATCCGGCAAGCCTCCTGTCTGCGCCTTGCAGGCCCTCGGCTTCCCCAGCTGTGCCACCGCTGGCCAGGCCGCCATCTCTGTGCAGGGCTGGGCGGCTCCCTGCTCCAGCCAGAGTGCTGGCTCACTGCGCCCGTGTTCAGGCACCGCGTGTGCTGCGCTGTCCCTGCAGCGCTTCCTGTGCAGCCGCACCCAGCTCATCCTGCCACCTGTTCCTCTTTCCTCCGCCGCTGCTCCCGCTGCTGCCCTGGGTCTGCAGAGAATCAGGCGGTGGCCTGGCTGCTGCCGCAGGTCCACATCTACAAAGGCCTGGGTGTGGGCCCGCCACTCGGTCCCAGAAGCACGGGGACTGTGGGAGCCTCGGCCCCAGTTGTGCCCACACTCAGGGTGGCTGGAGCACAGCCCTTCGTCGCTGAGCCTCGTGCAGCTGTGCGGGAGCACCTCCCGCCTGGGGAGCTGTCCATGGCCCCGGGCTCTGTGAGCCGGGCCCAGCAGGCCTTGCCTGCACCTGCTGGTGATCTCCCTGCCCGTGCCCGGGCTGCCACACCCTGAAAGTGCTGGCTGCACTAGTGAGGAGGAGCCGTGTGGGCACTGTCTGGGGCACCGGCCACAGGGCCCCCGGCATGGGAAAGCGTAAGCCTCGACTGTGGCTGGCATCCGGGCCCCCGTGGGCCCTCTGCCGGGAGGGCCTCCCATCCGGTTCATCCAGCTGGTGGGCCCAGGTGCAGAGATGTTGGCGGAATGGCCCTGCTGGTGCCAGCCCTCAGGCCTCTGTCCCCTGCAGGTTCTGCGGGGAGTGCCTCCAGCCATGCCTGCAGGTCCCATCCCCCCTGTGCCCACTCTGCCGCCTGCCCTTTGACCCCAAGAAAGTGGACAAGGCCACCCTCGTGGAGAAGCAGCTGTCATCCTACAAGGCGCCCTGCCGGGGTTGCAACAAGAAGGTACTAGCCACTCGGCATATGGGGCCGCTGGGGACCCCATCCCACAGTAGACTAGGGACATGGCCTGTGCCCTTCGGGGTACACAGTGCAGCTGCTCGGACAGGAGGAAGTCCACGCCCTGCCCACCTGCCCTCTGTCCCTTTCCAGGAGAGTGGTACTGGCCTGGGCTCCACAGAACCCGCAGATGCAGGCTGGATGCTCAGGCTGCCACCACCTTTGGGGCTCTGCATGGAGGGGGCCCTGCACGTGCTGGCACCTCACGCCGACCCATCCCCCTGCCAGCCGAAACCAGAAGGGCCCTGCCTTGGTCAGAGCCCACGGAGCTCCCACCACCCACTCTCACCGCAGGGTGGGGCCCTCGCGCGGGGCCTGGTCGAGCAGCTGGGAACGTACTTTGAATTTGTTTTAATGTGGCCACACCTCAGGTCCTAAGCCCTGGCCGCCTGCGCAGTAGGAAGTAGCCCCGCATTGCTCACCCCAAGGTCAAGGCACAGATGACCGGGGGTCGCCCTGAGTCCAGCCAGGTGGAAGGCACCCTCAGGCTCCGCCAGTCAGACCCTCCTGGGGAGACGAAGATGGGAACCTCGAGGTTCCCCCACCCGCCCCATGGTCCTCCCTGCACAGCGCTGGCTGGGGCAGGTCCCTGGTGTCCAGCCCTGTGCCCGCAGCACCTCGGCACTGCTAGTGCTGGGGCCTGTGACTCCGGACACCTGGCTTAGGCAGTTTGCGCAGGCTGTGTGTTTATGCCAGGGGAGGTGTTTTGTTGAATTTTTCCACCAGTTCCAGTAGATGGGGTTCTCCTATTAAGTGCAGTTCCTTCCCCCGTGGAGTGCAGCTTCCGCTTTGCCTTTCTCTGAGGGGCCCCCAGAGCGGGTGCTGGCTCCCGTCCAGAGTGCCACTCTTTGCAGCAACCTCACGCTTGTGCGGCTCAGCAGTGAGCCTGGGGGACCTTGAGCCCACGGCCCCTTCTTTGACGTCTTCCCAGCTGTGTCCCTCAGAGCCCCTTCCAGAGGCACCAGGCACAGACCACTGCCTGGGGCATCGGGGTGTCTCCGGCAGCAGAGACAGCCTTGTGGGGGGGTAACCCCTCAGACGGTCTCCGTTCTGGACTGCCTGACCTCCTTCCCTGTTGTTTAGGTGACCCTGGCGAAGATGAGAGTACATGTGTCCTCCTGCCTGAAGGTCCAGGAGCAGATGGCCAACTGCCCCAAGTTCGTCCCTGTGGTGCCCACGTCCCAGCCCATCCCGAGGTGGGCAGCCCTCTGTGGGTCTCTAAGCAGGTGGGGGTGTCGGGCATCCAGGTGGCTCTGGGGAAGCCAGGCCATGTGGAAATAGGGACACCCAAGGCATGGGACCAATACTAGGGCCCAGGCCAGGCAGGTGGGCAGCTGTGATGGTGCCTCTGGGCTGGGAGCAGCACTGTCCCCTTCCCCAGCGGGGTTGTGGTTCCAGGGAAGGCAAGGCCCTGGCATGGTGCTCCTCTCGGCCGGCACACGGGATGAGAGGCTGAGGTCGAGAGCCAGGCTGGGCTCCGGGACAGCAGCCCCGCCTGCTCACCTGCCTACCGCAATGCCCCCGCAGCCGCCAGCAGCTCATCCTGTTGGGAGCTCACAGAGTGGAGCACAGGGCGGACTGGGGCCATGCTGATGTTTGCATAGTGGGGCAGCAGTGGCAGCACCTCCCAGCCCCCAGCCTCACCCCACTCCCCCCCGCCCCCAGCAACATCCCCAACAGGTCCACCTTTGCCTGCCCCTACTGCGGAGCCCGCAACCTGGACCAGCAGGAGCTGGTGAAGCACTGCGTGGAGAGCCACCGCAGTGACCCCAACCGCGTGGTGAGTGCCCTCAGCAACCCCAGCTGCATGGGGGAGGTGCCTGCCTCAGGCCTCCCGCAGCCCCCTGGGTGAGCGCAGGGCTGCAGCAGCACCCAGTCAGAGCCCAGCGCGCGTCCCTTGAGTCCTGGGGTGCTGAATGCATGAGCTCAGCGAGTGGCCCACAGTCCCACAGCCATGCCCCAGGCTGGGAAGGCCTGCACCCTGCACACTGCCCGGTGCGCACTGACCCTGTCTTCCAGGTGTGTCCCATCTGCTCAGCCATGCCCTGGGGCGACCCAAGCTACAAGAGTGCCAACTTCCTGCAGCACCTGTTGCACCGGCACAAGTTCTCCTACGACACCTTTGTGGTGGGTGCCCTTCCCCTCCTGCCCGGTGGGTGCCCCTCCCAGGGGCCCAGCTGCTCAGAAAAGGCCAGGAACAAGAGCTCCCTCGTCCCTGCCACAGCTGCCAGGGACAAGGCTGTGGTCAGCCCCTGAGGAGGCCCTGCCCTGGCGAGGTCTTGGGGACCTCAGGGTGCACCAGCTTCCTTCCAGCGCTTCTGGAAGCCAGAGGGACTCCCCAACCCCACCTGCCATGTTCAGGCAGCATGCAGATCCCTTTACCCCGTTCTTCCTGCCCAGTGCGACCCAGGACTTCCCCTCCTCCCTGTCCCCAGCCTTTGGAGGTCTCGGGGACCCATTTTTTAGGTTCTGCAGCAGAAGGACAGCTCTGGCCCCGCATCCCCCTCATGCATAGCCGTGCCCCGCGGCATCTGTGGACTCCTGGGCCCAGCTGTCCTTGGGAGGCCGAGGGTCTCCAGGAAGGGCCGTGTGGAGGCAAAAGAGAAGGTCTGTCGGGCAGACCGGGACAAGGATGGGGCTGCTGCTGCACGGGCCCATGTCACATTCTGTTCCAGGACTACAGCATTGATGAAGAAGCTGCCTTCCAGGCTGCCCTGGCCCTGTCCCTCTCTGAGAACTGAAGGCACAGTGGCTACGCCCTACCTGGGCCAGCGGAGCTGCTCTCGGGCCAGGCATCAAGAGCCTGCAGGGCCGGGACGCCACCCTCAGCTGTCGGCAGGCCGCCCAGGTCCCAGCCACAGCCCTGGGTCATCGGTGCTTTGTGGGGCAGGTGCCGGCCAGTGGGTCTCGGAGCAGTCGGCTGCCTCTTCCAAGCCATGACGCTGTCCTTGCGTGAGGGATGGGGTGCCCAGCTGTACTCCCCAGGAGAGCCGTGGGAGCAGCCCGCCAGCCCCCACCACCCCGACCCGGCACCCGGCTGTGCTTCCAGCGTGCGCATTTGGTACTGGCTTTTGTGATACTTAGAAACCCTGGCGTTTTTCTATCTTATTCCATGTGGTAACCTTTTCACGTTTTATAGAGCAAAGACAAAGCAGTTACACTTCATATTGCAATATCTGTGTTTGACTAGGAAAAATAGTATTTTTATGAAACATTTATGAAATTATATTTTTTAAAAAAAAATAAACCTTGTGTGGGACCAGAGGGCAAGAGTGGCTGGACACAGCTGGAGCCAGACAAGCTGGGATCTCACCTGGGCCTGGCGCCCCAGTCACTGTCACAGCTCTCAAGGGCGTTTGGCTAGTGTTTTCTCTTTGGTGACAGCCAGGAAGGGGTCCCAGCATCCAGCCATGGGTGGCCGTGGCCACCTCCCTCCTGGTCCTCCCCATGGTGGCTGCCATCCCACCCGGAGCGGAGCTCTGGGGGTCCAGGCAGGGTTCTGTTGGGTGGTGGTCAGGCCAGGGAACACCAGTCAGTGCTCCTGTTCTGTTCCTGGCATAAATTATTGCCGTCTTTTCAAAGAGTTTTCAATAAAATGATCCCAAGCACCTGCAGCAGCCTTGCGGTGGGCTCTGCCCTCAGCCGACAGCCAGCAAGGCATCCTGCCTCCGCACCCGTCCAGGTCTGCAACTACCCGCCGGCACCCTGGGCCTGGCATCCCTGGGCCTCTGTGGGCCCCATGGCCTCCGTGGCAGGCGGTGTGCCTTCTGCTTCTCACTCCGTGTGCACCAGACCAGGGCTCGGGGACAGGTGCCTTGGCCTGTGGCTCACTGAGACTCTCAGAGCCCACAGGGGTCGCCTGCCAGCCAGCCGTGGTGGCCAGTCGCCAGTCTGTCTCTGCCTCTTCCCAGCCATCTTTGTCCTGGTCGGTTCTCAGGGGAAAGTGCTCCAGGAGTTTAAAAATGGCGAGAGCCAGCAAGCTGGGTAGCAGGTGTGGCCCTTAAGCAAAGCCTTAAGTAAAGGCATCCTTAAGTAAAGCCACTTTGGGGTGCCTTTGTGGGGGCCACTAGGGTCCCTTCCTCTAGCTGCACCTGGACCCCATCTGCATGGTTCCTGCGTCTGGGAGGCCCTGCTGGTTCTGGGGACCTGCAGAGCTGCGGCTAGCTGCCGTCCTGCTGGCTTCCAGAGGCACAGCATCCCAGGCCGCGAGGTGCCTTAGCAGGGCTGGCCGTCAGCCAAGCCTATCACCCTTGGGCAGCTGCCTGCCTCCTGGTGGGAGCTGAGGGACTGCTCTGCAGGCCCAGGCCTGCCCCACGACTGGCCACTGGTGACACAGGCTGCTATCACGGGGCCTGACCTGCAGCGTGCTCCAGCAGGTCCAGCAGGTCCTGACCCCGACAGCGCTGTCCACCAGTAGCCCGCCCACCTGCCCTCTGGGAAACACTGCCGGGCTTCTCTGTCTCACCTGTAAAGGTCACAGCACCTGCCACGTCAGCATCACCGCCACAGGCCTGGGAGCCTGGGGCAGTGGGCCAGCAGGTCAGGAAGCCGGGGCTAGTGCCCCTCTCCTGTCCCTGCTGCCGCAGGGGGAGCTGGAGGAGAGTACGGTGAGCCAGGTGGGGCAAAGGGAAAACCCCGCAGGTGGGGCCACCCGTACTGTCCTGCCCATACAACAGGGTGGGCATTTCTGCAGCCACCTGGCTGGGTTCCTGTCCTGTGGGTCCTCTACTCGTGCTCCCTGGGCTGACCTCAGGGCTCTGAAGTAAGGGGAGAGGAGCACAAGCTTGGGCCCAGCCTGGGTAACTTGGTGACTCAGTGAGAGCCTGTCTCAAAAGGCAGAGGCTCAGTCCCCAGCTCCGCAGAAGAGGAAAGGAGGAAGGCACAAAACCCAGCATCACGCGGCCGGCAGGGTCATGGCAGCGGCAGAAGCAACCCTCACAGCTCTCGGCTCCCAGAGGCCAACTGTCCCATCCTCAGGAGGCCCATCACGCATGCCCCAAATTTGTTTCTGGAGTGGTCGGGTCAGTTACGCCCAGACTCCCTCGGCAAGGCAGCTCTGGTGGAAGGTGCTGGCCTGGCGCCCCCCAGAGTCTCCATGCCCAGGAGGCACCAGGGGGACATCAAATCAAACCCAAGAAGGTGGCGATGGCCACCCAATCCCAGCAGATGCCACACGGTCAGGGGCCACAGAATGCTGCCAGAGCCCACGCCAGAAACTCCCAGCATGGCGGGGCAGTGCCACAAGGACGGGGCCCCACTTTGGTGTCACCCCAGCTCACCAGCAGGTCAGCACAGTGTGGGGAGCCAGGTGGCCCCTATTCCCAGAGGGGTGTGTGACAGGTGTGGAGTGGCCCAGGCTCAGCACCCCCACCAGCTGGGAGTCCCACGAGCCAGGTCCCCACCCTGAGCTGTGGGTGTCACCTGCTGAGCCCAGGGGGTGCAGCGTGGCAGAAGCCCCAGCTGGCAGCCGCATGCCCTTCATTTCAGGTGAGGCAAGCACGGGATCTTGTGACCCACTTCCGGGAAGGTCTTTCCTTCACTTCTCCAGTCCAGCCACGAGGGGGCAAAGGCCAGTGAGGCACCGTCCGTCCTCTGAGGCAGCGGGAAGACCTGCCAGGCAGCTTCGATCAGGGGAGCTGGGACCTGGCTGCTGAACCCCCTGGGCCCACCAGGGTCAGCAGGACATTCACCCCAGCTGGGTTGGGGCGAGCCCATCTCCCCAGGGTGACGTCAGTGGGACCTCACGCCCATCCAGGGCACCCGGCACACACCCCACCTCCCTCTCCCAGCATCCGAATTTAGTGCTGCGCACTCGAGGACGGGCAGGCTCCTCTTCCGGCTCTGCACTTGGAGAAAATCCCAGGAGGAGGGTCCGGGTGGGACAGAACGACTCCCCACTTTCTGGGCCTGGAGGTCTGAGAGGGAAGCCATTCCCGAGCTTTCCTCCCCCTCTCGCCCTCCAGAAACGATTCCACCTGCTTCCTGGAGTCCAGTTAGGCAGCGCCCCGGGCCGGCCCTGGGGCCCCTGTTCCTGTGGGGGAGGGAGGCTGGGTCTCTCCCTGCTGGGCCTCAGGCCTGGCCCCAGTGCTGCTGGAGGGCGTCGCCGAGGTCTGTGGGCTCCCAGCTGCCCCTGCACGCCTCCCGCTCCCCCCACGTCACGGAGGCAGCTCTGGCAGTGTCACACGAGCTGGCACACTGACACAGGCACGTGCCAACGCGTGTGTGTCCTGCCTCCCTGTTGCCCCTGCTGTTGCCTGCTGAGGTGCAGCTGGGGGTGCACGCTGGCTGTCTCCTACGCCTCAGTCCCTGGGTGAAGAAACCACGGCCCGTCCCATGGTCTCCATGGCAGGAGCCATGCCCGCCCCCGTTAGGCTCCAAGGGTGTCTGCCACCGCGCGTCAGGGAGCTCTGTCACTGAGTTGACCAGGGACACACTGGCCAGGAGACTCGCTGGGTGTCAGGGGCCTGGGCAGTGGAGCCGCCCAAGTCCAGGGTGTCCAGCCACTCCACCTTCCTTCTGGACTGCTCCACACACTCACATGGCAGGGGTGCTGTCCTCTGCACTGCCCCCATGGGCCAGTTCTGCCCTCAGGGAGGAGGTCCAGGCTGGGCCCCCAGGCTCAGTGGGGGCCCCCGAAGCTTCACTCCTGCTTCTACGGGAATACAGGGGGTCTCTCACTCCAGTGCTGCTGGGCGCAGGACAGGCACTCCGGAAAAGCCAGACTGGGCCCAGATTCTTCTCAATGCCGTACAGCAAGCTTTGTGAACCTGGCTGAGGCCCTGGCCACCACAGGTGTCCTGTGCATAACAAGGCGATCTTGCCTGGAACACTGCTCCGGCTGCATCTGACGGGTGGGGACTCCCAGGGTCTGGGCTAGAAACCCTACTGGTAAAAAGATAGGTGTGTGGCAGAGGGATGGACACGCAGGTGGGCGCACACACACATGTATGCAGTGTGTGTGCATCCACACACTGTAGTGTCTGCTGCAAAACATACCAAGACCCTCCAAAGACAGCCCAGTGCGGTGGGGCACACCCATAATCCCAGTAGTCTGGGAGGCAGAGGCAGGAAGATCGTATGTCTGAGCCCATTAAAAGAATGAAATAGCAGTCATGGCGGTACACACCTGTAACTCCAGGTATTCAGGAGGCTGAGACAGAACAGCAAGTTCAAACCCAACCCAGACAATTTAACACAACCCTGTCTCAAAACAAAAATAAAAAGAGCTGGGATGTGGCTCAGCAGCAAAGAGCTTTGCCTTCAGTAGCTGTGGTTTCATTTTCCAGGACAAAAAAAAAAAAAGATGGAAAAATATCAGATGCATGAAATTAATAGGGCTGGGGGTATAGCTCAATGGCACAAGTGCCTGCCTGGCAAGCACAAGGTCCTGAGTTCAATTCTTGGTACAAAAAAAGAAAGAAACTAATAATCTGATCCCCTAATCTGACCTGTAGCCCCAGGGTTGGGGACCTGGCTTGAAAAGCCTTCTTCGGGTGTCTGATGGAGGAGCCTGGGAGGCTGTGGAAGGGTGGGCTGCCGGGCCCACAGCGGGCCACCACCCCGAGGTCTCAGGTGTCAAGGGAAGAGGCCACACCCATGAGCCTGGCCAGGCCACTCAGGTTGAGAGCCAGCTCCCTGGAGGCTGGTGGCCTGCAGGATTGGCCCCCGGGGCAGAGGAGCTGGTATGGGACAAAAGAAGTCCCAGCAATGAAGACATCTGCCGTCCCTGCCTGGGGCCACGTGTGGGGACAGGCAGATGCCCTGCAGGGTCCAGCTGGACACAGTGTACGTCACAGCTGAAGAATGAGGCTCCATGGCCACCAGGAGGGCCACTCGGAAGTCTCTGGGAGCTCAGACTTCCCTCCTGGGCCATGCTGTGGGCTGATGGCTTCAGACCCTCAGGGCACTCTTGGGGTGGGGGTGGGGTTGGCAGGGGCCACCAGCGTGCTCAGCGCCCCCTAACAGAGCAGCTGACTGAGGAGTAGGGCCACTCTTGCAGGGATAGCTGGTGGGTGAGGGAGGACAGCGCGGAGGAAGACTGGTTCAGGCCTCCTTGGGGATCTGTGTGCCAAAGACCGCAAATCGAAATCTGGCGAGGCCAAGGAACAGGTGAAGAGCAGCACTGGACGCTGTCCTGATAGCCACGTGGGCAGCATGGCGCCTGCACCTTCCCGCCGGTGGGCAGCCACCTGTGTGTCCCCTCCCACCACGGTGGCACTGGGGCCACGCCTGCCAACCGGAAGGGGCGTCGGACCCCATCCCCACCACTCCGGAACACCTGCAGAATGACTCCACCGCCTCAGCCGCTGGCTTCCTGCCCGCGCAGGAGGGCCACACTGCGGTGCCACGCCTCCTCCCGCTGTCCCCGCACCTGCAGCTCACCTCCGCCTCCCCCTCCCAGCCCAAGAGGCCAGCGAGCACCGGGCTACTGGGCCAGAGCACCCCCAAGAGGCGGGCCTGCGAGCCAGCGTGGGCGCCCGGCGGCTCTTGGGGGCCTGGGGTGCAGCGTCCACCACCCGGGGCCTGCCCCACGGAATCCCCAGTCGTGTCACGCCCACATGGACAGGGACCCGGACAGCAAGAAGGGGCTGCGGATTACAAGGGACGCGGAGGAGGGGAAGCTCGTCCAGACCAGGGTGCCCCTGGGGCCGAGCACAGCATCGTCCTCCGCGACACTTTTGTAACCACAGGGGATCCAGAGTCCCGGGCTCTGTCCTTCGTCCCAAACAAGCGAGCTGCAGGAGGCGCAGGACGAACTCCTACCGCGAGTCGCGGGAGCCCGGTCCCGCCCGCGCACCTGTCCTGGGCGTGGCCCCGCGGCCCCGCCCCACCGCCCGGGCCGCTGATTGGCCGAGGCGGCTCACTATGCTAATGAGCCGACCTCCCCGCACCTGCCGGCCGAGCCCGGCGCCCAGTCGGCAGCGCCCGCCGCCGCCCGCACCATGCCGCGCTCCTTTCTGGTGAAGACACAGCCCGGACACCGGGCCCCTGACTACGGGCGGCTGGAAACACGCAGAGGTGAGGGCTGGGGACCGCGGGGCTCCTGGGGGGAGCGCACCTGTGTGAGGTGACGGGGAGCCACCTCACGGGGACCCCCACCCACCCACCACTGCAGCCCCAGACCTGGACCCTGTGTATCTCCTGGGCAGGAAGTTGCAAGGGTGCAGACAGCCGGCCGGGTACTGGCTTGTCACCCACTCAGAGAAAGCCCCACGGGGCCCCCACAGTCCTGAAACCTGTCAGGAGGTGGCAGGAGGGTGAGGGAGGCCTGTCCGGACTGGGGCTGGGGCTGGGGGCTCCCCAGAGCATCCCTGCAGGGCTGGGGGGTGCAAGGAACTGGGAGACCAGGGACCCCCGACTCCCACAGGTACCTGTCCTGCTGAGCTTCTCCCATGGCCTCCCCAAGACCTGCCCTCACCCCAGAAGCCCACTGGCCACCCGGTGCCGGCTGAGCTAGGCCCACAAGTCCTCCCCTGTACAGTGCAGGGTTCCCACTTTCCACCCCTACCAGCTGTGACACGGGGCGGGCAGAGGAGGACTCCGCCCCAGGGGAGCCTACTGCTTAGCTGGCAGAGCAGTCACCCACTAGCTCAGCCCCCCAGCTCTGCCCCCACCTGGCTCGGCCTCCACCCAGCAGGGCAGCTCTGTGGGAGGAAGACCCAGCTGCCCCACTGCTCAGTTCCTGGGGCCACAGTAGAGGACGGAGCCCCAGCCTAGAGTCCTGCCCAGTCCCTCCAGGGGGTGGGAGCCCCCACCACTCTCAGCCCAAGGTGCCACCCAGGGTGCCATCTGGGCCCCACTTTTCAAACACATATTCTGAAATCAATTTAAGGAGTTGCCACCCCCACTTATGTAAAATAAAATAGAGCAGAAACTATGGGGTGAGTGTTTATAGTATGGGGAACTTTTATTTCAATTTCATACATGGACACAGATTTAGATACGATGTAGAACTGAATTGACATGGGTCATAGTTCAGGGTTTTCTTGGCTGTTTTGTTTTGTCCCTTGAAGTGCTGGGGATGGAGCCAAGGCCTGCTGCTCCGGAAGCACTCTCCAGTGAGCTGAGCCCACCTCTAGTCCCAGCCCGGGCGGCAGTGCTCAAAGTGGGGAACCCTGCTTAGAGCCAGGATGTCACCCCAGAACAGACTGAGGGCCTGAGGTTTGGGCCCGCCCCCACCCACCTCTGGTTAGGGCTCCAGAACCCTGAAGTAGAAGGGAACTTAGAAGCCTTCTCCCCGAACAAGGATGCAGGACAAACAAAAAGCGGGAGAATGTGGGGGAGGCAGACATGGAGCTCTAATCCCAGTGACTCGGGAGGCTGAGGCAGGACTGCAAATTTGAGGCCGCCCTGGGCAACCTTGCAAAAACTTGTCTCAAAAAATGTTTTTTAAAAGGGCTGGAGATGTAGTTCAGAGTTCCCTTGAGTTCCATCCCTAGAACAGAAAAGAAGGGAAAAAGCAGAAGTCACAGTTGCTGGCATCCTGGAGTAGAGCCCCTTTCCTGCCTCTGCGGTGGCCTCAGGGCCAGAGTTTGACTGTGGCCCTTGCCTAGGGCTAGGGAGGGGCCGGGCCTAGGAAATGTAGTGAAGCTAGTGAAGCAGCGTCCACAGGGTAGGGGAGTTGCAGTCTCTCCAGTACCCCGTGGGCTTGTGTCTGTCACCTGTCACCCCCTCCCTTCTGGGGGGACAGAAACCTGATGTGCTAATTTTATAATTAGGGAAATCAGACCGGAAACCTTTCCTATGGCTCCCCATGGTCTCCAGCAGGGTGTGAAGTGGGCCTGGCCGTGGTGGTCTGGTGACTAATTGTGCTTGTTGGCCATTTGGGCATGCTCTGGGGAGAAGTGGCTATGTGCATCTCTTTTCCTTTTTTGAATTGCATTATTTGTCTTTTTGTTGTTGAGCTGCAGACATTCTTTATATATTATGGATACTAGTTCCTGGTAAAATACCTGACTTGCCAGTACTGTGCTTGTGCCCACTCTGTGTCTTTCTCTTCCCAAAGCCCCAGGATGGCAGTTAACGGGGCCACAGATTTAGCCCCGAGCCATGGAAGACAACACGGATCTGGGGAGTCCAGAATTGACCTCTTTCCTGTAGACTGACCTTTTTATTTGGAGCTGCTGCCATTACGTGCCCAACACATGCACCCTGACCTTTGAAGACAGGGGTCACAGCTCCTAGAGCAGCAGCGGGCGGGGAGGGGGCAGAGGCCAGAGTGCCGGAGCCTGAGACCTGGCCCCCCTGGCCAAGCGCGCCCCCGCGTGGCTGCTGCAGAGGTGCTGACTGCATGGTGATACACACAGAGAGACGCCACAGGGTGACGACGGGGTGACTGGAGGCTAATGACCGCGGGGGTGGACGCTGCTCTGACCCTGAGCTGCTGGCTGGGCTGCTGCCCACAGCCTGGGCTCGGATGTGGCTCCCCAGGGGCGCAGAACTGCCTCACGCTGCCAGGCACTGGGTCCTGGGAGATGTTTTGGTTCGCCTTTTTTCCATTTTCTTTTCCTCCTCCTCCTCCTCCTCCCTCTTCCTCGTCTTCCTCCTCCTTCTTCTCCTCCTCTTTTTCTGGCAGAGTCTCACTCTGATCCAGGTTGACCTTGAACCATGTAGTCCAGGCTGGCCTGGAATTTGCTGAGATTCTCCTGGCTCAGCCTCCCGAAGGCTGGGGTTCCAGATGTGAACCACCCTGCCCAGCACGAGAGCCGCTTTTCTGTTAGTTTTTGACGTGAAACTGGGATCCGCTCCCCGATTCTGGGGCTGGCACTCCTGGCTGCAGTGCCCACATGCCATGCGGTGCGTGTTTCTCCTGGGACAGGTCTGGATGCTGGCACTTCTCACGGCCCTCCGCAGCTGTGCGTGGGTGCAGGTGAGCAGGTCTGGAAGCAGGCAGGGCCTGCTGTCCTCACCTCTCTGTTCTCTCCCGTCCCCCCAGGAAACAATGGCATCTCCTCTGACCAGATGGAGGTCCCTTCCACACCCAGCCTCCTGGCCCGGCCCTGGGACTGCACCTCGGCCGTCACTTGTGTCTCCCTGCCCCTCCTGCCACATCACGAAGAAGCTCTGGGGTTCCCTGGTCCAGACACCCCAGAGACTGGCCTGGGGGGCCCTTGGGCTGGCCGGGCCCCCAGCTCCCCTCTCAGAGACAGCCTGAACCACCTCAACCTTCCCCCACTGCTGCTGCTGCCCACGCGCTGGCCCCCGATCCTGCACCCCCACTCGTATGGGGCTCCAGACAAACTGCTTGGGGTCATGAGGGCCCCTCCAGCTCCAGGCAGCTTCGAGTGCATGCACTGTCACAAGGCCTACCACACGCCAGCCGGGCTGGCCAGACACCAGCAGCTGCAGTGCCACCTGCAGGCTGGGCGCGTCTTCACCTGCAAGCACTGCGACAAGGAGTACGGCAGCCTGGGCGCCCTCAAGATGCACATCCGTACCCACACGCTGCCCTGCGTGTGCGGCGTGTGCGGCAAGGCCTTCTCCCGGCCCTGGCTCCTGCAGGGCCACATCCGAACCCACACAGGTGGGATGGGAGGGCGAGGGTCCGGGGAGGACGGGATCTCGCTGTCCCCCACACACACCCGAGTCCCACACCAGGCGGGCAGACAGACTGGCACCCTCCGAGGTCCTGCCCGAGCCCTTGGGGTCGGCAGGGTCACACTGCCCCCGCCCTGGCACCTGCCCCGTCCCCGGCCACGCCCACATCCCTCTGGCTCCCTGTGCCCCGTGCATGCTCGTGCCATTGTCCCTCTCTGTGACAGCACCAATGCCAGGCCTGCAGGGTTAGGCTCCCCCGCGGCCCCATCTTGATTATATTTGCAAAGCCACAGCCCCAGGTCGGGGTGTGGATGCATCCCAGCCTGGGAAAGCTTGGCGTGCAGGCTCTTGGGGAGTCCATGTATCCATCCTGCAGGGTCTTGGGGCTGGGGCAGCAGGAAGGAGAGGAAGGAAGCCTGGGCATCAGGACGGTGAGGGGCAGAGTCTCAGGAATTGGGGACGTACAGCCCCTTGGGGTCCCACGGGGACACCAGCTAGCATTTTGGGACTCTAGTGCTGCAGGACTGGACGGCAGCTCCTCAGGGTCGCTTCCCTGTGGCCAGGATTCCAGCGGCAGGCCCTGTCCCAGCCCCTGGAGGCCGTGATCACAGCCTGCGGCTCCTCTCCTGCTGGCCAGCAGCCTGGAGGAGAGGCCAGAGGCCCCTCGCACGCGGGGCCATGCGGCTGGGCTCTGGTTGAGCTCCAAGGAGGCCTGAGAGCAGCGGCCACCCCAGCCCTCGGGCGGGGCCTGCCACGCTGGGTCTGGCCGGCCTGCGTGACATTCTGCCTGTCTCGAGCAGTGGGAGGGAGCGGCAGCTCACCCGCGCCCCTTGGCCCTGCCCCGCCTGTGCCATTCACCTGGCGCCACCTTCTTCCCGCAGGTGAAAAGCCATATGCCTGTCCCCACTGCAGCAGGGCCTTTGCTGACCGCTCCAACCTCCGGGCGCACCAGCAGACACACTCGGGCACCAAGAAGTACCCGTGCAAGGGCTGCGGCAAGACCTTCTCCCGAATGTCCCTCCTGGCGCGGCACGAGGAGGCCGGCTGCTGCCTGGCCCCTGAGGATGCCCCCTGCCCCAAGAGCTGAGGGCCGGCCGGCCTCAGGCAGCCTGTCACTGGGGGTCCTGCGGGACAGAGGCCAGCCCTCCACCACCTGCATCCAGCTGGCCCCCTTGGGACCTCACCTCGGGGACGCGTTCACCCAAACGAGCGCCACTGTTCCGCCTCTGAGCTGGCCCGGTGTCTGGTCCTGTTCCTCTGGAGTGGGACACTTCCAGGGAGACTCAGTGGCACTTGATGGTTCCTGCTGTGATGGGCCACCCAGGTTCCCTTGAGACTTGAAGGAGCAGTTGTGACTGGGGCGCGTGGTGGCACTGTGACCCGGGAGGGAGCAGCCATCTCCTGCCACGTGTGTGCGCACCCGCCACATCACATACCCCAAGATGGCGCAGGCTGGGAGGACGGGAGTGGGAGTCAGGAGGGGCGGGTGACAGGCAGCAGTGGGCACCTGGCCCTGGGGGAATGGAGAGCCCTGTCTGTCCGGCTCTGGGGGTGCCCTGCAGCAGGCCCTGGGTTCCCTGGGTCCCACTTAGTGTCATGGAGCCCGGGAGAGGTCGGCCGGGAGCCTGACCAGGAAGGATTCAGCAAGGACAAAGCCCGAGTGCGGGACATGGTGCCTGCGAAGGCCCAGGACCCCCGGAGGACGGGCTGAGGACTGCAGTGGCCGAGTGGCATCACTGAGGCAGGGGGCATCCCCAGCTCTGACTGGCCCAGCCTGACCAGGAGGGGACAGCCAGATGCAAGCAAGAAGCCTTGACGCCTTCACCAAGAGCATGGTGGGTGAGGGTTCAGGGACACTTGTCCTGCTGTCACCAGCTCTACCTCTGGCCCAGCCAAGAAATGGGGCTCGGGTACCTCTGGCAGCTCCCCTCTCACCCCGAGGTGTCCTGGGCTGTCAGCCTCCTGTGTGAGAGAACTTTCCAGAACATTCTGGAAGGTCTGCCACGACCACACACACGCACGGCGCCTTCCCCTCATGGCTCGATCCTCCGCTGCTCCGGGCTGAGCCTGGCAGGAGCCCTGTGTGTTGTGGCAGCCTGCAGGCTCAGCCTCACAGATGCGGATCGGGCTGAGGGCCACTGGGCCTTGAGGGTCTGGGGGACGTCGTGGAGGGAAGCAGGCCTCGATGCCACAGGACGCCCTGGGCTAGGTGACGTTGGAGCCATGCGGCAGCCCAACCTGACAACGCACAGAGGAAGCTGGGCTCGCTGCCTCCGGGGCCTGCGTGGGGCTGTGCACCCACGGTGGGGCCATGGGACAGAGTTCTCAGGCAAATGCCCCCCAAGCTGGCTTTCTGAGTGGAGGGGCACTGGCCATCCCTGGTCTCCTTGTCTCTGTGTCCCTCTTCTTTGAGGTCACCAGGCTTTGGACCGGGGACCCACCATAACTGCTGTCCCCAAAGTCAACTCCAAGGTTCTAGGGTTAGGGCTTTGGCCAGGATTTGGGGGGCTGCGCCCACGCTAGTCAGCTGATGGGCACCCTGGGTCCTCACGCTGAGCCCCGCTCCCTCCCTCCGCCTGCGAAGGTGGCAGGGACAGTTGGCTCCTTGCTGGGGCCCCCTCCCAGCTGGGCCAGGTCCCTGTCCCTGGCGACCCCTCCACCTCCCACCAGGGCAAAGGCAGGGGACTGCGGCTCCTGGGCCAGGCAGGGACAGCGGCCCCCGAGGGCCTGGCCTCACCACAGGCAGCCGCCCAGAGAGGGTCCCGGGGGTCGGGCGAAACCCAGCACCGCCGGAGTGGGTTCCTCTGGGGCGGCACCCAGGGCCTAAAGGAAGCCGCGTTGTGGGTCACGTCTATTTCTGGGGCCCCACATCTAAATGGGGCTGCTGCACCTGTTGGTATGAAGGAAGGGAATTTCACAGGCCCAAAATAAAGCCGAATGTTTTCCTGCAGGACCAGCCCATGGAAAATGCGCTTATATTTATATCTGGACTGGCGGAGGGCAGGGCCATGCGGGCGCGTTGGCACCGTGGGCAGAGGGCAGGGGCACCTGCCAGGGGCCGGACTCGGGATGAATGGAGGAGACTTTCCACCTTGCAGGGCAGGCTGAGGTCGCGCAGTGGCCGGCCCCTCCTCCCCCGACACCGGTGCCCACAGCCACGCGGCTGCTGCCCTGGGCTCCAGCAGCTCCTCGCTGGGGCCTCTGCGGCCTCCCCAACACCCGTGGGCCAGGAACGTGCCGACAGCTCCTCTGGGGGCTCCTGTCTGGGGTCCTCACCTGCCTCCTTTTGCACCCAGCTTCGCTCACTGGAGTGCCACCCCCGCACTGAAGAAGGCCCCTTTTTTTGCTGTGGTACTGGGGGCTGAACCCTGGGTCTATACGCTCAGCCACAGACCCAGCCCTTTGAAAACTTTATTTTGTGACAGTTTTCACGGAGCCGGGCTAGAGTCCCAGGCACACCTGTGGCCCTGTAACCCCAGGTCTTTTGAGCAAACTTCCGGGCACACAGTCCGAGTGTCCCCGTGCCAAGGCAGGGCGGGGAGGCCCAAGCACCTCAGGACCTGAGCAGAGAGCTAGAAGCAGAGATTTTGGTCAGCAGGTTTGGGGGAAGCAGAGGCCTAGGAACTGGGCAGTGGGGTGGTGGACGGGACAGCCTGCCCAGGCAGCCAGAGGAGGGAGAACGCGGCCTGGGGCCGTCTCCAGGAACAGGTGCATGCGGGCGGCAGCCCTCCTGGGTCTGGGCCTGCGCCCTGGTCCCCGCTGGAAGAAGCCGCTCTTGGACGCCAAGGAGGGACGAAGGTTGTTGCTGTCTGTTCCTGGAGCCCAGGGTTCTATAAATATCGCTATGGCCTGGAATATTCTGGGGTCCTCCAGCTGCCTGAAAATAGCCCCTCGTGCCTATCTATACGCAGAGCCCAGTCCTGGCTCTGCCCCGGGGCTGAGTTTAGCTGCCTGACTGCACTTGATGGAGCACGAGTTTCCAGGCCTGCCCAGCTCTGGATGCAGGACGCCCAAGGGGATGGCTCGGCCGCCAAGCCCAGGCAGCTCAGCAAGAGACCACGCTCCCGGGTATGGCGGTGCACACCTGTAATCCTAGCATTCAGGAGGCTGAGACAGGAGGGTCACTGGCAGTTTAAGTCCAGCCTGAACTACATAGTGATACCCTGTCACAGAGAGAGAGAGACAGACAGGGAAAGGAGGCTCACTGACCAGGACCTGTCCTGTCGCCAGCCTAGCATTGAATCTGTCACACAGCTGGGTTTCTTCAGCTGCAGAGGAGAGCGGTGGCGCCTCTTGGGTCACAATTCAAGAGAACGCTAAATAAACATGCCAGGGAAGCGTGCTTGGGGCAACTGCAACTTTAGAAAACCTTCGGCCTGCGTGGGTAGAGTGGTGCACACACCTGTACTCCCAGCCACTCAGGAGGCTGAGGCAAGAGAGTTTCAGATTCGAGGCCAGCATAAGCAATTTAGCAAGACCCTGTCTCAAATAACCCTACAGGTCTACCGCAGCCTGCATGGGGCCCAGGACGCCAGCGCCCCTTCCACGGGTGACTTAGAGACCGGCCGCCAGGTCACGGAGCTCTTCACATCTGCCTGTTTACCTTTTGGGGACCCCTTGACCCTTCTGCTTGGGTGTGTCACGGGAGGGCTGTCACCTCCTCTGTCACAGTGTAAGCACCTGCCAGCCATCCCCAGGCCAGTGGGGACAGCAGAGCAAACTTGAAGACCAACCTGGCCTCCGGGTGTCCCAACTCTGCCATGTCCTGGCCTTGAGTCCAGGTCCCTTCCTGTCCTGAGGCACTGAATGGCCTTGCTCCTCAGTCCCATGACCCCCAGGACTGTGAGCGTGGGCACGAGGGGGCCGAGGAAGGCAGCACCTGGACCCAGCGCGTGGGGAAGTCCACAGCGCAGCCTTGGGGGCTTCGGTCCTCCGCGGAGGCCTGCGGCTTCTGGCCCAGGCTCTGGCCAGTGTCTGCAACACGCCCACCCAAGCCCTGGGGCCAGAGCCACATGGGGACAGAGGAGGGGGGTGACTGGCGTGGACTTGTGTCCTGTAGGGCAGCTTGGGCTCACCAGCCACTGCCAAGGAGCCACCAGGCCACGGAGATGTCCCGCAGGGCGCCGCACAGCACAGGTGCCCTCCAGAGGGGCAGCCAGGTCCAAGGGCACAGGGAGGACCTGGTGTGACGACAGGGACATAGATTTGCAGGAACACGGCTAAGGCTGGGTATGGCGGTGTATCTGGGAGGCTGAGGCAGGCGCATTGCCACAAGTTCAAGGCCAGCCTGGGCTCCATAGTGAGTTCAAGACCAGCCTGAACTGCACAGTGAGACCCTGTTTCAGAAACCAAACCAAAACAAAACAAAACAAACCAGAAATGCAGTGCAAGGCCACGCTTCCCACTGGAGCTGCCACATGTGCCGGCTAGAGGGCTTTGTCACATGGGGGGCAGGATCACCTCCCGCTCCCCCACAGGTGCGAGATGTGCACAGAGAGCTCAGGCACCCGGTCCAAGGTCACACAGCGAGCAGACCACAGGGCTGGAACTGGAACCCGTGCAGCTGGCCTCAAATTCCTCACTTTTGTCCCCGAGTGATAGAACTGCTTAGTGCAAATCCCGTGACTTCTTCCACCTTGAAGTCAGCCAGGAAGGTCAAGTCAACTAGCTCAGGGAGGCAAATTCCACTGTGAACTGGGCCGGGAAGGGGCTGATGGGACCCAGCGGAACTCAGATGCCCTGGGCCCCTGTGGCCCTGCTGGCCCAGGGGAGGAGGAGGGCGTGAGGACGCAGGGACCCTGCAGGCGCCTGGGCAGGGTGCAGATGTCACACAGTGACGTGGGACTGCGCAGCAGGAGAGGAGAGGCCGAGGGAGGAGGTCGAAGGCAGAGTGGGGAGCAAACAGACCCCAAAGTGGACTTGAAAGGGAAACGGAGCCCGGTTCTGGTGTCCGATGGTGACAGTGGCTGTGAGTGACACAAGGGAGAGGACACGAGCCAGGCCGAAACCGCGCACAGCACACAGCGGCGCTCGCACCCCCACCCCCGCCCCCACCCGTCCGGCCTTGCGGCCAGAGGGGCTGAGCGAGTGTGCCGGGCCGCAGGTCTTCCGGGACAGACCACAGCTCGACCCTGGGGCAACGGCTGAGGCCACTCAGGACGTGGCCTGCTCAGGGGCGTGGGCAGCAGCTGGCGCCCTGGAGCGTGGTGACCACGCACAGTGGCCGTGGCCCGAGTGTGGAGGCGCCTAGCACTGCTCAGTTCCGCTTGTGCACGGCCACAGGCTCCGGGCTCCCGTTGGGCAGTCCTGGGGCTGTCGCAGGCTGGTCTCGCTGCCTTCTCTCCGGGTCTTCACGTGGTGGCCAGCGTGCGGCGGCGCCTGTTTCCTTATTTCTTCCACTTCGCCTGTCCTGGGCCCATCCCAGGGCATCAGTTTACCCTCATCACCTCCAAAGGCCCCATCTCCAAATGGCCTCACGCTGAGGTGCACGGTTAGGGCTGCTGTGCAGGGATCTGGGGGCCTTGGGAACTTGGCGGCCCGGTCGCTCCCCTCGGCTCCCTCTGCTCTCTGTTGGGGGCAGCTGAGCCCTGCCCGTCGCGCTTACTGTGCTTGGGCGTAGTGGTTGGTGGTGGGGCAGGGGACACCCGCAAGACCCCAACATCCAGCCTGGGAGAAACTGGGACCCTTAGAGGAGCCCCTCATCGAGACCCAGTGCGTGTGCTGGGCGTGGTGGCGCATACCTGTAACCCCAGCACTCGGGAGGCTGAGGCAAGAGGATTGCTGTGAATTCAGGGCAAGCCTGGGTTACAGAGTGAGTTCTGAACTATATAGTGAGACCCTGTCTCAAACAAAACAAAACAAGACAAAAAACACCCCCCATCAAAACAAAACAAAACAAAACAAAACAAAACAAAACAAAACACAGTGTGCTTTTGCCTGATTTACAGGGTATGTGTGTGTGCGTGCGTGTATTTATTTAAATATATATGGCGAAGGGGCCGTGCTGGCTTTAGCTCAGCACCGTGTGCGGGGACACGCCCCCGCGTCCCCTGGCCTGTGCAGTCCCCTCCCCACCTCTCCCACAGAGGGGAGCAGAGACACATTTCTGCCACTGCCCATTAGCTCGCACTTTCCAGAGGTCAGGGGATGGACTCGCCGTGGTCAGTCACCCTGGTCTTTGGCTCCCAGCGCTTCTGTTCCAGCCAGAGCTCTTGGGGCTTCCACCTCCTTCCATTTCTTTCCACTGATCTGATACGGATCTTTGTCCTTCCCTCTCTTACTGGTTTTTTTTTTTTTTCGAGACAGAGTCTCATTATGTAGTGCAGGCTGGCCTTGAACTCACAATGGAGCCCAGGCTGGCTTCCAACTCATGGCGATCCTCCTGCCTCAGTCTCCCAAGGGCTGGGGTTATAGGTGTGCACTACCACGTCCGGCACACGTGGGGTTTTCCTCCATGCCCCACTTTTTGTTTTTGTGTTCAGAGAATGAGTTTTGTTGTCCAGGCTGACATCGAACCTGTGAGCCTCCTGCCTCAGCCTCCTGAGTATGGGAATCATGGGCCTGGGCCGCATCCAACTGCAGATACAGATGCTTCACCGTGGGCTCCGCAGCCCCTCTGAGCGCAGGCGCTGTGGACTGCAGGACACCGAGGGCCGCCACGGCCACTTGCAGAGTTCCTGCGCCGCAGCCCCTTCACCTGGGGACGCGGTCACCCGCATCCCGCCGGGAGCCAAGCTCTTAGTGCCCTTCCAGCCCCAGCGTTTCCAGGTCGCCCCACAGATGTCCCACTCTGCCTTCATAACGAGGGTGCCAGCCCGTGTCTCGCCCTCCCTCGCCGGCACGGTGCCCTGCCAGGCGGGAGCTGTGGGCTGTCCCCGCAGCTCGTGTGCTGTGCGGGGCTGCGGCTGACCTGTGTGGTCCCCGGCCCCTGGTGCTGGCCCTGGGGCTTGTCACCACACTGAGTCCGGATCGCCCTCCACAGCTGGGCCTGAGACGTGACTTCTGCCTGTCACAATGTCCTGCTGTGCAAGGCCACCTGCTGTGCACGCCGAACTGCGCACCGGAAGAGAGACTCTTTCCGGGCCAGGTTCCCAGCCTCGGGGATTTTACCGCAGTGACCCAGAACAACAACCTGCTACAGGGCTCGGCCCTGCTCTGAGACCGACGTGGGCGCAGACACCAGCAGCGGCTGCGCGCGCAGAAGGCCTCTGTGCCATTTCCCTGGTAAGCAGGAAGTTACACAGACTTCCCTTAAAAGAGAGGCCGGAAGGTGCCACACCAGCTCTCACGCACATGGGGCCGGGCCTGGGCTCCGCTCCATCAGCTCCACGACACGTGTGCTCTTGGTTTCCCAGCACGGGGGGCTGAACCCAGGGCCCTTTGCACTGAGCTACATCCCTGGCCCTTTTTTATTTTGTGACAGGGCCTTGCTAAGTCACTAAGTTACACAGGCTGGGCTCAAACTGCAACCCTTCTGCCTCAGCCTCCCAGCACGCTGGGATTATAGGTGTGAGCCACCATGCCAGTTCATGCGTTAAGACACTTGTTTTTCTGTTTCTGCTGCCAACAGCTCTCATCTTCCCTTTCCCAGGACACCGGCAGGTGTCTCGCCACGGACACCCTGCCCCGGCAGTGTCGTTTGCTTTGCCTTTCGCCAGGGTCTCCCCAACACTGACTTTGTCCTATAAAGAGGACAGTGACTCTAACCACACACACACGAGAAGAGCAGGCCCCACGCAGGTGCTCCCGCAGCTGCAGGATGCCAGCACTGTGAGGACCGAGTGGGACGTTCTCCTGGATTTGTGCGTCCAGGTGGGAATGACCAGCCAGCTGTGCGGGCTCCTGGGGTAACTAGGGAAGGGGAGCCAGGCACAGGGGACCGCTGTCTCAGAGCAGGGGCAGCCAGCCAGGGCCCATGGCTGAGTCCAGCTACTGTTTCTGTACAGAATGAAATGGAAAATGTGTTCAAGAGAAGCAAAGAGGAGATAACAACTGTCTGTAGCCAAAACACAGAAATAAAGTCCAGCAACAGATGAACGTGATCCATTCATCCAGCAGAATATTAGTCAGTCATGAAAATGAGAGAGGCAATGACACGTGTTGCAATGTGGACGAGGCTCAAGACAGGAGAGCCTTCAGGTGAAACAGCAGTGATCCAAAGAGAAATTAAAAATACGAGCCGTCTGAAACGCAGACTTCTTTTTTTTTTTTTTTTTTTTTTTTTTTTTGCAGCACTGGGGATTGAACTCACAGCTTTGTGCCTGCCAGACAGGTGCTTAAGTCATTGAGCCAAACTCCCAGCCCTGGAAACGCAAACTTAAACAATGGGAAAGACCATTTTTGCCCATCAGACTGAGAGGGGCCCAGTGTGCTGGCCAGGCCTGCCCACGCTCCCCTGCTCTGGTGGAGTTAACAACTGTCTCACTTCCACGGCAGGCAACTTGCCGACAGCTCCCAAAGCACCACAGGCACACAGACTTCCAGGAATTCCCCTGACAGAAATACACGCGCGCATAAGAAGGCCTGTCCGGGCCACACGGAGGACGTTCTCTGGGCGCCAGCTGGGGTGATCACCCAGACACACAGGGGAAAGCGAGAGAGGAAACAGCCACTGGCCTCTGTCGTGTGCCTCCAGAGGCCGGAGCCCCAACACGGACGGTCCGGGAGTGGAGGGAGGGTGGTCAGGACCCAGGGCGGCCGACTTCTGACTGTGCTTTTCAGTTTCTGAAATCTGAGCTGTTTTAAAGCTAAATACACATTTCCAAAAGCGGAGGGAGAAACGGAAAGTTAGTGTTTAATGGACAGGAATGATGAGAAAATTCTAGAAAGGGACAGTGGTGACGGCTGCACAATGCGAAACTATTTAACACCCCTGAAACGTATACCGAGGGGTTTTTTTGTTTATTTTTTGTGACAAGGTCTCACTATGTAGTTTGGCCTGGCCTTGAACTCGTGGTGATCCTCCTGCCTCAGCCTTCTAAGTGTGGGGATTACAGGTGTGTAACTCCCTTCTGCTGTATACTTAGGGTTTTTGGTTCTGTATGTTTTACAATATTTTAACTTTTTTTTTTTTTTTTTTTTTTTTGCGGCACTGGGGATCAAACTCACAGCCTCACATCTGCCAGACAGGTGCCTAAGCCACTGAGCCAAACTTCCAGTCCTTGAATATTTTACAGTAAAAACCAAATACCTACAAACATGCCAATCCAAAACCCTTGCTTATGTGGAGCATGGCAGGGGCAGGCATGGAAAACGAGTGTACCTCAGACTCATCCATCTGGAGCCCGCTGAGAACCCCGATTTGAGACATGGCCTGGTGGGCCATGGGTACCCCAGGATGCAGGTGCAAGGGACCCCATGGTGAAGACCTGGATATGAACACAGGGACTCCAGCAGCAGCGGCGCAGGGGACTTTAGGAAGAACTTCGGTCGTGGGGACCCCACGATGCCCCAGGCAAAGGGGACCCCAAATGCAGGTGCAGAAGACCCCAGCGGCAGAAAGCCAGAAACCATCGTGAGCACTGGGTCAGGGGCTTTCTGATTGCTGGCTTTAGGGGATCGGGTGAAGGAGAGATCCACGGCTGGTCGCTGTCTCTTATTCAGTGCGTACCCTAGGCCTCCAGCAAGCCCGCAACCGAGCTGTGCCCGCCTCTGAAACCCGCTCGCGCCTGCGCAGAACCCGCGCCTGAAGAAATCCCGCCCCCGCGCACACTCAGCGCCTGCGCAGACCCCTGTGGATAGAGAGGGGGCGGGCTCAGTGTCGGCAGCCCATCGTCCGATTCCATCCATTGGCTGAGAGGTGGGGCGTCAGCCGAGACGGCCAGGGATTGGACGGCTTGCGAGCATCCCGGGCCGTGTAGGCCAATCGCGTTGGCAGTGAGTGGGGCGGAGCGCCTGCACGGCGGATTCCCGCAGGACTAGGTGCTTCAGCTCGGTAAGTGGGACTGCTGTACCATGCCCTCCGACAAGTCGCTGGTGGCCGTCACCTGCACCGCGCCGGTCAACATCGCGGTCATCAAGTACTGTGAGTGCCACGGCCTGGGTGGGGGGAACTGAGGCACCCCGATAGCGTCGCTGCGGATTCAGCGTTAACAGATTGTTCCCGTGGACCCGGAGCGCGTCCGGGGCGGTCTGTCCCTCCCCCGCGCCCGGCCCCTCCGAGGCGACCTCCAAGTCGGGGCAGCCAGAAAAGCGCAGGTGCTGGGCGACCTGATAGCCGCGAGGGAGCGGCGAGGCCACCCGGTTCCCACGTTCCCACGCAGGGCTGTGGTCCCGGGTGCCCTGCCTCTGACAGCTGGAGGCGTTGTCTCCTTGTGGCCCTGATTTAAATTTCCCTGATGGCCAAAGCTGCTGACCATCGTTCCCTGAGCGTTTGCGTTTGTAGACGTCTTTGTGAACTGTCCCTCTACGTCTTTTGTGCCCCCCCCCCCCAGTTTTGGTGGTACTGAGGATTGATCCCAGGGCCTTCCAGCTCTTTATTTATTTATTGGTCTTTTTTTTTTTTTTTTTGGTGGCACCAGGGATCGAACTCACAACCTCGCACCTGCCAGACAGGCGCTTAAGCCACTGAGCCAACCTCCTGGCCCTAGTTTTTTGAGACAGGGCCGCTCTATGTAGCTCAGGCCGGCCTTGCGCTCACATTGTAGCCCAAACTGGCCTCAAACTCACAACGCTCCTCCTACCCCAGCCTCCTGAGTGCTGGGATTAAAGGTGTGCGCCACCACACCTGGCTGTTCTTTGGACTTTTTGAGACAGGGTCTCACTAGTGCAGTTCAGGCTGGCCTTGAGCTCACTTTGTAGCCCAGGCTGGTCTCCAACTCTCAACGATCCTCTTGCCTCAGCCTCCCAAGTGCTGGGATTACAGACTTGTGCCACTACCCCAGGCTCCATATGCATTTTAAAATAACTTCTCCACATACAAGTCTTGCTGGGGTTCTGCTGGGTCGCACGTTGGGTTAGGCCTCCACGGGGCTCTGTGCACAGCACCACAGCAGCGGAACTTACCCAGAGCCGCTCCTGCGTCTTGGGTGGGTCGTGCTGATCGAGGTCCTCAGTTGCTGACCTTGCCCTGTGTCCTCCATTCTGAGTTTGTCCACTGGGCTTTCAACTGCAGCTCCTGTGTTTCCAGCTCTCTCGTCTCCCTGTGACGCTTTCCCTTGGGTTCCGGGCGGAGGCCTCGGCTCCAGCGGCTGTTAGGCTGCTGTCCCGAGTGTCCTCATCGCGGCTGCTGTAGGGTTCTTTCCAGATGACCCTGGCTTCTGGCATTTGTTGGCCGTGTCCTCTTCAACCTGAGGTCCTGCTTCCTCTGGGTGTGACGGGTGGTTTCGGTGAACCGAACGGTTTCTGCTGTTCTGAGACCCTGGGTCTTGTCACAGCTGCTGGTGGGTGTGTGGCACTGGGGCGGGGACAGGTGTGGCCTGTTCTGCAGTGTGGGGCGGGACCCAGGCTTCCTGGGCACTGGGTGCAGCCTGGCCCCCTGCCGGCAGGGTGGAGTCCAGGTGCCCTGCGATGAGGACAGGCCCTGTTCCTCCGTGGGGGGAAGGGTTGGGCTCCCTGCTTCCAGCCTGGGGGGCTGCGCGCTGGGTGTTTCCCGTCTTGCTGGCTGCCCTAGCCAGGAGGGTGGGTTGCTGTCTGTGCCCACGGGCAGCGCTGCAGGTATGGAGCACACAGCACCGAGGCAAGGCCCCATGGCCTTTGAGTCTCCTGCTAGGGTGAAGCAGCCCCTGGGCCACGGCGTGTGGGGTGGGTGGCACGGGAGTGGGCGTCTCCATGCCTGGCGAAGATGTCTGGCAATGAGACCTGCAGCCCCTGCACTTCAGGCCTGCGGGAGAGGGGTGTGGGCAGAAGTGGGTGACTGTGCAGTGAGCTTGGAGCCGCTGCCAGGAACCTGGCTGCTTCTGTCCGGGGGTCAGGCAGAAGGAAAGACAGCCACGAGCCCATGATGAGCAAGCACCCCAGGGCCCAGCAGATGAGAAGGGTGATTTGTGGAGTAAATGAAAGAAATTACTTGGAAGTAAGGGTGCAGGTAGGCAGCTGGCCCTGAGTTCTGTGAGGCAGCCCAGGAGGGCTTCCTGAAGATGGGGGGCAGCAGGAGGGGGTTTCAACTGTGGAGTGAGGTAGAGGCGCAGGGTGGGGGGGAGCCTCGGAGTGGGGTGCATGACAGCAGGGAACACCAGTGGGGTGAGTGGCCTGGGACCCACTGAGCTCTGGTTGTCTGTTCCAGGGGGCAAGCGAGATGAGGAGCTGATCCTGCCTCTCAACTCCTCTCTGAGTGTCACTTTGCACCAGGACCAGGTGAGCACCACTGGGCCTAGCACATTCCTAAAGGCCAGGAGGAGGCGGCCTTGCATGGGATCTCCTTCCTGCACAGCGCCTGGGCCTCCTTCTGGTGTCTGAAGGGCTCGACTGTACACTGGGCCCTCACTGCATGGGCACTTGTCCACCAGTCCCGGTCCCTTTGGAAGCTCCCTGCCTCAGCCTCCTGCTCCCTCAGGGCAGCCGGGAGGGGAGGAGAGGCCAGCCTGGCGTATCAGTCCCACCTGGCCTTGCCCTGATGGCCCTGGCTTTTGCTCTCAGTTAAGAACGACCACAACAGCTGCTATCAGCAAGGACTTCCCGGAGGACCGGATCTGGCTGAACGGCCGGGAGGAGGACGTGGAGCACCCGCGCTTCCAGGCTTGCCTGCGGGAGAGTGCGTGGATCGCAGGGGCGGGGCTGGGCGCTCCCGGGAGGACAGGGCATGAGAAGTGGGGGGGGGGGCGTGCCCTTCTGCAGACCCTGGGCAGGGAGGTGCTGGGAGGAGCCACATCTCTCGGACTCCCGCCTGCAGTCCGCCGCCTGGCCCGGAAGCGCAGGAGCACCGGGGACGGGGACCCGCTGATGCCCAGCCTCAGCGACAGGGTGCACGTGGCCTCAGTGAACAACTTCCCCACAGCCGCTGGCCTGGCCTCCTCGGCAGCGGGCTTTGCCTGCCTTGGTGGGTGCCCCGGGCCGCCCCACCCCTGCCAGCCCAGAGTCGCTCTCAAGTGGCTCCCAGCCCAGCCCCTGACCCTGCTCGATCTTTCCGCCTGCAGCCTACACCCTGGCCCGAGCCTACGGGGTTGAGGGTGACCTCTCAGAAGTGGCTCGCCGGGGCTCAGGCAGCGCGTGTCGCAGCCTCTATGGGGGCTTTGTGGAATGGCAGATGGGGCAGCGGGCAGATGGCAAGGACAGTGTTGCCCGGCAGGTGGCCCCTGAGTCACACTGGCCCCAGCTCCGAGTTCTCATCCTGGTGGTGAGTAGGGTGGGCTGAGGGCAGGAGCGGCAGGGGCCGATCCAGGCTGGGGGTCGGGAGTGGCCCTGCGTGGTGTGTGCAGGGCCCAGCGCTGCTTCCCGTCAGGTGAGCGCCGAGAGGAAGCTGACGGGCAGCACGGCGGGCATGCAGGCCAGCGTGCAGACCAGCGCTCTGCTCAAGGTAAGGGGCTCCCGTTTGCTCCCATCCGCGGCGGCAGAGCGAGTGCTCCGCCCACCCTGGACACCTGCCCGCCTTGCAGTTCCGCGCTGAGGCGCTGGTGCCGGCACACATGGTGGAGATGGTCCGCTGCATCCAGGAGCGAGACTTTCCCGGCTTCGCTGAGCTCACCATGAAGGACAGCAACCAGTTCCACGCCACCTGCCTGGACACCTTCCCGCCCATCTGCTACTTTAATGACACGTCCCGGCGTGTCATCCAGCTGGTGCACCACTTCAATGCTCACCACGGGCAGACGAAGGTGCCGGCCCGGGCGGGCACGCGTATGGCCCAGCAGGGACATCCAGGTCGTGCCAGGTGTTCGGTTGCTGGCAGCGCGCTGGTGGCAGGACCCCTTGGGTCACCGCTCACCACTTTCCCTGAGTTGTAGGCAGGCAGGGTTTGGGCTGGTGGGGTGCAGCATGGGGTCAGCGCGTGACTGTGGTTTCCAGGTGGCATACACATTTGACGCAGGCCCCAACGCTGTGATCTTCACCCTGGATGACACTGTGGCCGAGTTTGTGGCTGTCGTGAGGCACGTCTTTCCCCCAGAGGCGAATGGAGACAAGTGAGTGTGGGTCCCTTCCCCTTCCAAGCGACGGGGTCCAGGAAGAGCGTCCTGCCAGGAGCCCCTGGACTCCACACCTCAGCCCGTCTGGTTCACAAGGGAACGCGTGCCTGTGATGGTGCCTGTGTCTCCCCTCCTAAGAAATAGCATCCCCCTGCCCGGGTGTGGTTGCACGTGCCTGTCAACAGGAAGCTGAGGCAGGAGGATCGTAAGTTTGAGCCCTGGAACATGTACATAGTAAGACTGTTTCAGAAAAACGAAAAAGAAAACAGAAGAAACTGTCCGTGAGCTCAGGGGCCCTGTGTGCCCCACCTCAGGGCAGCTTTAGTTTGTGTTAGGGGCTCACCATGCATCCTGAGGAGTGAGTTTAATATCTTTTCTTTGGTACTGGGAATCGAACTCAAGACTTTGTGCTTGCCAGGCAGGCGCTGTGTTGCTGAGCTGCACCCTGGCCTGAAGTTAAATATCTTGACATTCAAAAATAAATGATTCGTGGGGCTGGGAATTTAGCTCAGTGGCATAAGTGCCTGCCTGGCAAGCGCAAGGTCGTGAGTTCAATCCCTGGTACAAAAAATAATAATAAAATTTAAAAATATAAATAAATTTTAAAAAATAAGTGATTTGAACAAAACCCTGGCTCCCTCTCTGAGGCAGTGCAGGGCACAGTCGTGTCTAGGGCCACAGAGGGGTCTTAGTTCCACTGTGCCACATCTCCCCCAGAGCCTGGCCCTCCCTCGGGTCACCCCACTCCCAGGCTCACAGGGAGGGACACCCACACTGCCCCTCCTTGTCCCCAGGTTTCTGAAGGGGCTGCCGGTGACACCTGTTCCAGTCTCGGATGAGCTGAAGGCCACACTGGCCATGGAGCCTGTTCCTGGAGGCATCCAGTACATCATTTCCACACAGGTGAGCACCGGGCGTGGTGGCTGCTTCTCTCGAAGGGCCAGGCCTCAGCCCCCTGCAAGGCACGGGGTGCACAGGGTGGGGACACTGAGGTGGGTGCAGCCTGGGCTGTGGGTTGGGTGGGGCTGGCAAGATGGATGCTTGGGTCATCAGTGACCTCAGGCCGATGCTGTCCCCAGGTGGGGCCAGGCCCGCAAGTGCTGGATGACCCGGGCGCTCACCTCCTGGGCCCTGACGGCCTGCCGAAGCCCAAGCCGGCCGCCTGACTCCCACTTGGGACTCTGTCTGCTCACATGGGATGCTTGCTGGAACCAGGGACTGGTGTGATGGCTAGGCCACGCCTGTGGGGACACGCAGGGCTGCTGGCTGTGACCCTGGCTTCGGGGCAGGTCCCCCAAGAAGTGCCTCACTTTCCCTGTGGTGCTTTGCTAAGATGGGCGTTAGGCTCTGCCCCTGCGGAGGCTCCCAGCCTGCGCCGCTGCACGGCAGTCCCTCTGGGGCTCCCTGACCCTGCACTCAGGCCACAGTGGTAATGGGAGGTGTTAAAAAGCCTAGCGAGCTGGTGGCACACACCTGTCATCCCAGCACGCTGGGAGGCCGAGGCAGGAGGATTGCAAGTTCACAACCAGTCTGGGTAATTTAGTGACTTAGATCCTGTCTCAGTAAAATGCTGGGGATGTACAGTCCAGGTTTCTATGCCTACTACTGCCAAAAAACGAAACAAATACATAAAAAGAAAACAAAGTACTAGCGGCCCTCCCTACGGGGAGATGGGGCCACCGAGCCGGTGAGGTGGGGTCATCCCACGGAATAAATGGTGTTGGTGACCGCAGCCTCCATCTCTGCTTCCTGCACAGCGCCAAGCGCGCCGGCCGCCCGTGACCCTGCGACGCAGGGGGCGTTTCTCCCAAGTTCCGGGGCATTGGGCCCGCCTTTCCTCCGGGTGCCCGCCCTCGGCCAACTC
>RJWM01000265.1:175801-248126 GCA_004363535.1 Dasyprocta punctata
GGGAGGGGCGGGGCCCGCGGGAGGGGCGGGGCCCGCGGGAGGGGCGGGGCCCGCGGGAGGGGCGGGGCCCGCGGGAGGGGCGGGGCCCGGTGGCAGCCGTGGCACCGGAGTGTGGAGCGGCAAGCAGCGCAGCGAGGTCGGCACCATGGGGCAGATCGAGTGGGCCATGTGGGCCAACGAGCAGGCGCTGGCGTCCGGCCTGAGTGAGTGCGCGGGCGGCGGGCAGCGGGGCTGGGGCCGGGGCCGGGGCCGGGGCGGGCGACCGGGACCCCGCCGGGCTCGATCGATCGTGGGCCGTGGGGAGGGCGGTGGGTCTGGGCCGGGGCCGCCGAGGGGCGCCACGCTGTCGGGGTCGGCTCGGGTCGGCTGGTGTCTGGGAGGCTGCGCCTGCCCCTGGAGCCCGGAGAAGGGGCGTCCCCGCCGCGGCGCCCCGCTCCCCGACTGCGGGAGGAGGAAGTGCGGCGCTAAGAGGAATTTCAGCCGCGGGTTCCGGGCAGTCCCCCACCCCACCCGCTTCAGGAAACCCAGCCTGACGACACTCGTGCGGCTCCCAGCCCCGAGTGGGGGTTCCACTCGGTCCCGGGGGCGCCCCTTCCCAGAGCCGGCGCGCTGCCCTGGGCTTCATCTGGGCCCCAGCCGCAGGAGGAGGAGTCTAGGAATCCACGGGCCCTGGCGACCACCCTGAGGGCCTGGGTACCCGGACCCTGTGCTCTGCAGTTCCGGCGGGGTGCGGCCACCCCTGCCCAGCGCACCTCGGGCGGCAGGGAAGCAGAAGGGGCTCCAGCTGGTCTGAACTGTGCTGCTTCCTGGGAGCCTGGCGGGAGGACCCGGGTCACTCATCCCAGCGAGCGACCAGGGCACAGATGGAGTCAGCCCGGCCCGGCCCTGCACCTGGGCTTGGTGCGGCCCTCGGGTGTGCCTCCTGCAGTCCGGCCTCCCACCCCTGACCCCATCTGGGTGTGGGGCTGAGGGCCAGCTGAGACAGCTCCCCCTCCACGGGGTTGTCACCTGCCTGCCCGTGGGCTGTGCCCTGCTTTCCAGCTGCACTTCCTCCAAAATCCCCTCCAGGAAGTGGAGGGTGACGGCCCGCCCAGCCTGGCCTGGGACACAGTGCAGGCCGGGTCCCTCCGTGTGCACCTTGCCTGGCTCCAGTCCTGCTCCGGGCTGGCTCCGGGCTCCCGTTCAGGCCACGGGCTGTGGGGATCTCCATCCTGTGGGCCGGCTCGCTGGAAGGGCTCCCGGGCTGCTGCGCCAAGTGGGTCCTGCTCTCTGAGGCCTCTCATTTGAGGCCCCTGCCTGCCCCTGGCAGGTTCTCCTAGATCGGTGCGCTCAGCCCACGTCAAACCTTCCAGGGGCTTCCAGTGCAGAGCGGAAGCCAGATTCCAAGTGCTGGGCCCCGGTACTGTCTGGGCTCCTCTGTCCTCCCCCTCCCCGTTCCTGGCCGCATGCCCTGGGGCCTTGGCCGTTTCTCCCTAGAGCATCCGAGGCTGCGCCCCTTCCTTTCCTCGTCAGTGCAGGGTCAGTCACTTACGTCCTTCTAGAACATCCATCTGGCCTATCCCCAGCTGTCCTCAGCACCAGTCTCCACGCCGTGGTGCCCTTTGCCTGTCACATGGCCGGGTTGAGCCCGCAGGCCACCCCAGGAGGGTCTTCACCCCCTCTTGCTGCTGTGGACAGCGTGCTCGTGCACGGGGGTGGGGTGGGGGTGACACCCCCGAGACGGTGGACGGCATGCTCAGGAGGCGCCTGTCTGCCCCGGCCAGCAGCCGAGCCAGAGGCCAGCGAGCGGAGGAGAGTGGCGGGAGCAGGCCCCGGTCTGCGAGGGCTTGGGTGCTCTGGCTTTTGTGGAAGGGCCAGGGCCCCTGTGTTAGAGGAACCGCAGGCTTTGACCAGGTGGAGTCTGCTGGAAATGGATCCCAGCTGCACGGCCCCAAGGGGACTGGCCTGTACCACAGGGCTGCTTTACCTGTGGGACGGAGAGCTTATTAGCTTGCTAGAGGCCGCGCAGAGGCAGGCGGGGTCGGGCCTGCGGAGGCGTCCTCAGCCGGGGGCCCAGGCGCGGCACAGGAAGCATGGGCTGCTGGGCAGGAGGAAGTGTGCTGGGGGTCAGACACCAGCAGAGGGCGAGGTCCCCGGGTGCTCCCAGGAGGGCCGCTGGTCCCAGGAGGGAAACCATCAGTGGGTATCTGAGAAAGACCGCGGTGACAAGGCTGACAGAGAAGCCGATCAGAGCCAGGGTCCGCGTGGGGAACTGCAGGAGTGTGTGTCGGGCCGAGTGGAAGTAGGTGAACGTTCAGCTCGGAGAAAAGGCAAAGTCCTTTTCAGAACAGTTGAAAAGAGATCCTTTCTTGGGTAAATTGTAATGAAGTTAAACCATTGAGGAAAGAGAAAAATAGGTCAGACCATGGACTTCTTAACATCCATGACAGGTGCCAGGGGACGCTGAAAGCACGTCTCAGGTGCTGGGAGAAAAGCACAGTACGGCAGGAACGGTCACTCAAGCACGGGGGCCCGGCCAGGTTGACTGGGGGTCCCAGCCCCTCACTGCGGAGCCCAGCACAGCGAGCACCTCCGGGGGGCGGGATGCAGGGAGGCAGTCCTGGTAAATAAACACTGACTGTGAGTGATGATGAGGAGTGGTTTGAGGGCAGAGTGAAGGGAAACTTTCCAAAGCCTGTCTGTCTGTCCGTGGCTTAGGGAGAGGGACTTTGAAGCAAGTACCCTGGAGTATTATTGGGAATTGATTTTTTGTTTGTTTTGTTTTTTTAGCACAACCTCACACTTGCCAGTCAGGTGCTTATGCCAATGAGCTAAATCCCCAGCCCCTGGGAATTTATTTTATTTTATTTTATTGTTTTTTTTTTGGTACCTGGGATTGAACTCACAATCTCACGCCTGCCAGGCAGGTGCTTAGACCACTGAGCTAAATCCCCAGCCCTATTTTTTTGAGACAGGGTCTCACTCTGCAGTTCAGGTTAGCCTTGAGCTCACTTTGTAGCCCAGGCTGGGCTACAAACTCAAACTCACAACGATCCTCCTGCCTCAGCCTCCCGAGTGCTGGGATTAAAGGCATGCGCCACCACGCCCAGCTTTTAGGAATTGATTTTAAAATGAAAGATCAAATAGTAGGTGCTTTGACATTCTGTACCCCTCAATGTGACAAATATGACATACCCACCCCCGGCTTTGAGTTCTTTTGCCAAGAATTTGTTCAGTCCAGGTGAGCCTGGGCGCTGACACCCGAAGAGAAGGACAAAAGGAGAGGCCCAGCGTCCTCGCCCGCCGAGGTGGGGTGCTTGGCCCGGGAGAGAAGTCATCAGTGGGGCAGACAGAGACTGGGCCTCTGCGGGACTGCAGCAGGCCAGCACCGCGGGAAACCAGAAGGCGGCGGCCCGTCCTCAGTGGGAAACTGACGGTGACACCGGCCGCACGCAGGAGCTCGGGTAGACCCGGGGAAGGAGGAGTGCGACAGTCATTCTTGGGGCAGACGCAAGCAGTGTGGGAGGAGACGAGGACGGCGGCATGGGGGTACTGGAAAGGGCAGGAGAGCCAGCCGGGGCGGCGGGCCTTCCTCTGCTCCCTGTCCCGAGCTCCCAGCTGAGGATTTCATAATGTGGGGAAAGAAGTGTTAAAGTATAACCATAGACACAGCTTCCCCGGCTGTTGGCAGAAAGGGAACCGAGTGAAGCTTGTGAGTCAGCAGGAAGCAGAAGCAGCCACGGAGCACCTGCTCGGGAGAGCACATCGGGTGGGGTGGGGTGGGGTGGTGCACACCTGTAATCCGAGCACTCAGAGGCTGAGGCGGGAGGGTCGCTGTGAGTTTGAGGCCAGCCTGAACAAAGCAAGACCCTCTCTTAAAAAACAAAACCCAAACAAACAAAAAACCAAAATGCGTCCAAGTTGTCTGCAAGGTCAATAAAATATCTTCAAATCAATGTTACCTTGGGTAAAATTAAAATTTAGCTGTAACAGTTTATTCCTAATAGTCACAAACTAGAAGCAACCGAATGTTCCTGAGATAAGAGCATGCATTGATTCTGAGAGAGAAGACTGTCAATTCGTGCAGCAAGTTAGAAACTACGCAGTTAGAAAGGGGGAGCCGCTCTCCGCGTGGCTGTGAGCTTTCCACCTCACGCTGAAGAGCGGGCGGGGGGTCAGGGCCTCCTGGGTGGCGGGGGCTGTGCCGGACGCGGCTCTCGGCATCGTTTTCCCTGCGTCCCCGGACGGCAGCGCAGGCTGCAGCGCAGAGGGAAGATCTGCAGTTTCTTGGCGCGCTGGGGGCGGAAGCCTCGCCTCCCCTGTGCTAGCCAGGTGCCCTGCACCGTCCACCCGCCGGCCCAGAGTGCCCTTGCTGCCCTGGCATCTGCGGGGCCCTGGCTCCAACCCCAGTGCCTTGGGGAAGAAGGAGACGTGGATCGCAGCAGTGTCAACTGTGATGTTCATTTTCCCACCAAAAACATTATGGGGGTGTGTGCTGCTTCCAAGAGGCAGAAGAGATGGCAAATCCTAACGCCCCCAAAATGGTGCAGAGGTTACCGCAGAGTCGAGGCCTGTAAAGCGGGTGGAGCCGGAGCGGGGCCGGGAGGGTTCAGTGCACAGCCAGGGGCAGGCAGCAGACGCACCACAGCCCGCGCGGCAGGGAGGAATTGGCAGGTCCGGTGTGGGCCAGGGCTGGGCTGTCCCTTGGCAGCTCCCGGGACCCCGTGTGGCTGTTGTCCTTGCTGTGGGTGCCCCTTTGTGCACAGGGCCCCCCTCCCCGGCCCCCTTGTCTCAGGGCCGCGTGAGGCCTGGTGGCTCCGGGTGGGCGCAGAGGAGGGGAGGGGCTGGGCTGGAGGGGCCCAGGTGACCGCGCCCCAACCCTCCCACCCCGCAGTCCTCATCACCGGGGGCATCGTCGCCACCGTGGGACGCTTCGCCCAGTGGTACTTCGGCGCCTACTCCATGTATCCTTCTCTGTGGACCTGGGGCTGGGGCCAGGGCTGGGGGCCCTCTGCACGCGCCCTGCCCGGCTGTGTCCTCGGCCAGCGGCCGCGCCTCACCGTTCCCATCCGCGTGGGGCCGCTTGCTCCTTAACCTGGCCGCAGCGCGGCGGGGGCGCTGGTGTGCCTGCTGGAGTACCCGCGGGGCCGCAGGAAGAAGGGCTCCACCATGGAGCGCTGGTGAGCAGGGCCGGGCGGGGCCGGGCTGGGGGCGTGGGCCGCGGCTGCGTGGAGCCGCCGGCTCAGGCGCCTCCTCCCTCCCTCTGCAGCGGGCAGAAGTACTTGGCGGCCGTGGTGAAGCTGTTCGGGCCCCTCACCAGGAACTACTACGTCCGGGCTGTGCTGCACCTGCTGTGAGCGGGGCAGGGGGACAGGATGGGGGGGACAAGACCGGGGGACCCTCCCCACGTCCTGGCTCCTGGACCGACAGCTTGTCCTAGCCCGGCCGTCCGTCCACTGGTGGCTGTCTCTCCCCTGGTTCCCTGCAGCCCCTGCGAGGCACCTCTGGGGGCTCCACCGGGCACTGTGGGAGGCCCCCAACTGCTGGCTTCCTGCTGCAGGGCCCGGAGCCGAGATGCCAGCCAGGCAAACGCCCGTGTGAGTGGGACCCGGGTAGAGCTAGCTGGCCCTGGCCCAGGTCCTGGGGACTCGCATGGCCTGTCCTGTCCCGTCCTGTTCCAATGCTTAGGCCTGTGGCTCGGTGCCTGGCCTGATGGCCCGTGTCTGCCCTGCCCACCCTCCAGGCTGTCGGTGCCCGCCGGCTTCCTGCTGGCCACCATCCTGGGAACCGTGTGCCTGGTCATTGCAAGCGGCATCTACCTGCTGGTGAGTAGCACCCTCACGGCCCCGTGGGACGTCCCTGGCCCTGCCCTCAGCCCTCGTGGCTGGCGTGAAGGCGGTGCCAGCTGGGAGGTGTGTGTGCGGGGGTGCAAGTCTGTGCCCACTCCTGCCAGGTGGGGGTGAGGGTTGCAGCTGTGGCTTGGCATGCGTCTGACTATCCTGGCTGTTGCCTCCCTTCCCGAGGCCACGCCATGCCCCTGCAAGGGGTGGGCGAGGAGGCGAGGCTCAGAGAGGTGCCGCGGCCAGCCTGGGTCCCGTCGGCACCGAGGGCCCAGCCAGTGTTCCTTTCTCATTGCAAGCTCTCTGCTGCAGCCCGAGGCTGAGTCAGGAGGAGTTCACCAACACGGCCGACACCCCAGGGTGACCTTTCCTTTCTGCAGTGCTGGGGACGAGCCCCAGACCTTCACTCTGAGCGCGGTCTCCAGCCCTGTTCCATTTCGAGCCAAACTCTTGCTGAGGCACTGAGCCAGCAGGCTGGGCTTGAATGTGTAGTCCTCCCCCCGCCTCAGCCTCAGAGTGATGGGGTCTCAGGAGAACCAGAGAGGCCTTCGCAACGGTGCCTGCTTGGCCCGGGCACGGCTCCCTCCTGTCCCGTCCTCCAGAACCGCCCCCTTCCCCGAGGCCGCTCCTCTGCCTGCGCAGTGAGCGCGCTGTGCCGGGGCGTGTGCGGTCCGTGGCCTCTGTCTCCCCGTCCCAGTCCTCCTTGTCGCCCAGCTCATCTGGCTGCACCTCTGGTGGGCGTGGTAGGCTCACTGTCGGCTGAGTGGGGCTCCTGGGTTAAAACCACAGGCCGGGGATCTAGCTCAATGGCATAAGCGCCTGCCTGGCAAGCGCAAGGTTGTGAGTTTGATCCCCAGTACTAAAAAAAGAAAAGAAAAAAGCCAGCATTTATACAATAGAGCAGAACTGGCAGATAAAACCAGGGCGAATCGGGGCCAGCTCTGCTTCTGGCCCAAGGACATCGTGCTGTGCTGGGCATTGCGCCCCTCACCACCCGTGCCCTGCTCTGCCCAGCCACCCACCCCCTGGATCTCAGAGTGGGGGCTGGAAGCCCTGTGTCTCTGGTTTGGCACCTTTGTGGTCCTGGGGCATCCTAGACCTTCCTCTGTGACAGACTGCTAGCATTGCTGATGAAGCCCTTTGCGGCAGCAGGACAGCCGTCTGTCTGTCTGTCTGCTCAGTTGTCTGTGCTTTTCACGTACTCACCCCACCCCAGGGCCATAAAACCGCTTCCTGCTTCTCTTCTGCCCTTGCCAGCTCCCCCAGGAGCAGTGAGGAGGTGGGCGGAGGCAGCTACTTTACCACCTGAGACCCTGGGGCGCTGACTTCGAGGCGCACACCCCAGGCCCTGGGGCTGTGGAGCCCCGACTCTGCCTTTGGTGCATTTGTGTTGACTACCCGGGCCTGGGGAGGGCCGGCAGGTGTCGCCCCCAGCTGGGAGGCCCCACTGTCTCAGGACCCTGGAGGAGGTGGGGAACCCGGGGCTCCGGTTTCCACCCACCTGGAAGCAGCCTGCGGGGTCTCCCGCACGGCCCAGGTCTCGGTTGTGTGGCCGCCGGCCAGTTGCTGGCCCTCTCTGGGTGGGTGACCGGCTGCAGCAGGGCGCCCCTGTCTGTCCCCAGGCGGCCGTCCGCGGGGAACAGTGGCTGCCCATCGAGCAGAAGCCCAAGGAGCGGCTGCAGGCGGAGGACATCAAGCCGCCGCCCAGCAACCCCCCGCCCCGGCCCCCCGCCGAGGCCCGCAAGAAGCCCAGTGAGGATGAGGTGGCGGCGGGCGGGGGCCCCCAAGTCAACCCCATCCCGGTGACCGATGAGGTGGTGTGACCCTGGCCTGGAACCCTGCGCGGCGCTGCCACCCACCATCTGCCAGGGGGCCACCAGGGGGCGCCCGCGGCCACCACAATAAACACAGTGAACCCCTCTGTGTGTGGCTATCCCTGGGAAGGGCGCCTGTGTGGGGACCCCGGAGCCCAGACACCCGCCTCCCATCCGGGTGACTGTGGGCCAGGAGGCTTTGGTCAGGCAGGGAGGCCCTCACAGCTGCCCGGCTGCGGGGCGGAGGTCAGGGCCGTGCCCGTGGGAGGCTGCGAGGGAGCACGGGCCTGGGCCCTGGGCGTCTCCTCGGGAAGTGGGAGGCTGTGACCCAGCCTTGAGGCTGACCCCCGCATCTGTGCTGTAGTGCCTTGCTTGTCCACCAGGTGCCTGTGCGTCCAGGGCGGAGGAGTGGGGAGGCTCGGTTCGCGTCCTTTATTTATTCATGGTCTTTAGGGACAGGGTCTCACTGTGTAGCCCAGGCTGGCTGGCCTTGAACTCAGGTGATCCTCCTGCCTCAGCCTCCCAAGTGCACCACCACGCCTGGTTCAGGGTCTCATGCTCTAACAGCACAATAGCTCACAGGCAAAATAAATGACCATGAGGAAGCAGGTACTTTCCCTGCCCCATGGCGTCGGAGCCCCTGGCCTGAGGGTCCAGGCAGAGGTGCAGGCAGCAACTTCCCATGCTGCTTTATTGTTTATTTATTTGTCTTTTAGAGACAGGGTTTCACTATGCAGTTCTGGCTGGCCTTGAGTTCATTTTGTAGCCCAGGCAGGTCTGGAACTTGCAAGGATCCTCCTGCCTCAGCCTCCTGAGTAATGGGATTACAGGCGTGCACTGCCACACCTGGCCTTTCCCCATGCTGCTTTAAAATGCTCAAGAGTTCCTTGCAGCCCATCTCTAGGCGAAAACGTAAACTGAGTCTGGAGAGCTTTTCAGAGCAAGTCCCGAGGCGTGGGGATAGCATGGTGAGGGTCTGCAGCAAGGGTCGCCGGGTGATAAATAGTAATAAATAGGCATAAATAAGAGGCGTTCGAGGGCTGTGTGAGTCAGGCAGCTCCAGCCGGCATCACCGGGCCGACCTGGGTAGGACGCAGGTGCAGCCCACCGGCACCCGGATGAACTCGGTGTGGAAGGCGAAGGCCCCGGGGGTGGGGGGGCCCGTGCCACGGCGGGAGCAGGGCCGGCGGCGGAGCACGGGCAGGCTCTGGTGCAGGGGCACGGAGTTGAGCGCGGCCGTCTCCTGGCCGGTCCTGGTGTTGATGCAGCCGCGGCACAGGCACTCGGCGATGGCCAGCTTCTTCGGGTAGCGGTCCTCGTCCGTGTCAACGCTGTGGGGACCAGGTGTGAGGGCTCTGCCCTGCCCCTTCCTGCCGTGGGACGGGGGTTCCCGGGGCCCCCTGGAGCCCTAGCAAAGCCTGGGCCCTCGAAGGGCTGGGGCAGTCGGAGCCCCAGGGCCAGGAAGGGCCTGCCTGCCCGCACCCGCAGCTCACCGGTATCTCCAGGGTGAGATGGAGCGCTCGTGGGTGTCCGCCTGCAGCACCTGCTTGGGGCTCAGCGCAGGGCACTGGGTCCTGGCCGGGGGCCCCTCGCGTAGCCTCTTGGGGCCAGCCGCCTCCAGGCTGGACACCAGGGCCACAGGCAGGGCCTGCTCCCACCGGGCACTTCGAGCCAGCAGGGGTGGGGGCACCTGGCCGTGGGGCAGCTCCTCAGCAGAGTAGCAGCGTGGGGTCCCATGGAGGTGTGGGGTCCCCCAGAGCAGGGGTTCTCGCTGGGCCAGGCTTTCAGGAAGCAGAGTCAGAAGCAGGATGCCAGGGAGGAGCTGGGGGCAGGAGAGGGTTGTGGTCAGGGGTGCCGGGAGGAACCCCTTGCTTCTATTCCTGGGGAAAGGGGGTGCAACCTTCCCTCTGCAGACAGGGAAACTGAGGCAGGCCCAGAAAGCTTGGCCCCACAGCACCAGGCTCCAGGCCAGGGTGGCCAACACCCTCTCTCAGGCCCCTTCCCAGCACCTGTCCCGGGGCTCGGTGGCACCGTCAGTGGGACGGGGTGGGGCCGGGCTCACCGTCGCGGTGGCGGTGCTGGCAGCAGCAGGCATGGCTCTGGTAGCAGCTCTGCTGAGGTCCCGGGGGTGTGCCTGGCGGAGGCCCTGGCCGCGCACCCTTTATACCTGGGGCCACACCTGGGAAACTCCGGCGGCTTCCTCCCGGAAGTGTTGGTCACGGGCCTGGACTTCCTCCTCCTGCCCCAGGGACACTCCCTGGCCTGGCCAGGCCCTCCTCGGGGGCCGTCAGACTGCCTCGTCATCCCCGGGCCGGGTTCCGCAGCACTGTCCAAACCCAAGCCCCCGTGCGGCGCAGACCTGTGTGCCTGTTCACTTCAAAGGCAGACGCGGGGAGGGGCCCCCGGCCTGGGTGCCACCCCCCAGGAGCAGCTGTCCGCCGCCTGCCGGTCCCCCGGGCACACGCGCGGTCCCCGCTTCCCACTCGCTTGCCCCCAGGCTGTCTGCGAGTGGGTGCAGGGCTCACACAGGGTAGCACTTGAGGGCCCTGAGCCCAGGCGGCTCCTGCCGGTCGTCCCCACCTGGCGGTTTGCTGGCACACCTCCTGTGACAGGGAGCTCACCCCTCACCGGGCCTTAGGAGAACAGAGATGCACTTGCCTGCGGTGTGGGGTGCGGGCAGGCCCACTCCCAGAGCCTCCGGGGACAAACTCTCGGCCTCCTCAGGCCTCAGTGGACTCCTTGCTATCACATGGTCTCCACCCGGCCCTCCAAAGCCTGTCCCATGTCTTTGGAGAACAGGGTCACCTGTATCGGGGCCACCCCAGTCCCTTAAAGCCAGGCCCTTGGATCAGGCGTGAGTGGCTGTGCAGGTGCCGGGACCCTGAGGCCAGAGCCCTGAGCACGGTCAGTCAACCGCGGGCCCCACTGCAGTCAACCTGGGGAACTCTGCATCCTGAGGGCACTGGGGTCTCAGGGTCCAGCCCCTGAACCCCAAAGGCAGAGCCGGCCAGCGAAGGGCCGGAGGATGAGGGCAGCATCCTCGGAGGAGCAGCGCTTCCAGGCGGCCAGGCGCCAACCCCTGCCGGACCCGCCCCTCACCCTCGCCGGTCTCCAGCGAGGAGCACTGCCTGGGGGCGGCTGAGACCAAGAGGCCCAGCCACAGGCTGAGAGGCCCCAACCAATGTCACCTCCCTTGGCCTGGTGACAGAACCAGAGACAAAGACACACAGGCAGATAGAGAGACAGAAAGACAGCATCACAGACACCCGGCCTGAGGCTGCCCGGGAGGCCCCGTCACCAGACGCATGGGCAGCAGTAGGGGTGTGGCCTCAGCTTCCTGGGACACCTGTCCCAACGCAGGACGGGCAGACAGCACACGCCAGGTGCCGCTGCCAGCGGGGCCTCAGCTTCCTGAGTGGACCCTGGGTCGGGGGCGGCAGAGGTGGCCTCGGAGGCAGTTCTGGTCTCTGGGGTGGGGCCTGGCTGTGCTCTTGCCTCTGGCAGCACGGACGAAGCTCAGGGAGTTCCCAAGCAATGGCGTGAGGTGATGCGAGACGCAATCGCGTGGCCCGTGACGTGGACACAGGTGGGACCAGCGAGGGCTCCCAGGGACTGGCTCAAGGCGCCGGCTGGGGTGCCGTCCCGAGCAGACACAGCACCACATTGGCACGGGGGCCATCAGTGCGGGCAGGGGCCACCCGAGCTGCCCTGCTTGCCCCAGGGGGAGCACAGGTGCTAGGCCACTCCATGATGGGAAACTGAGGCACGGAGCTTCCTGGGGTCTGGGGCTGCAGCCAGAGGCAGGAGACGAGAGCCAGCCAAGCACACACAAATGTCACCAATGCCAGCAAATTGTTTATCAAAATATTTTATTTTAGGAGATCCCTCAAAAAAAAGACCCTCCACATTAGATGCCCCAGCATTACCCTCGGCCTTTTTTTTTTTTGGTCTTTTCTGTATTCTTTTCCTTTTTAAATCAACTAAAACAATTTGATGCTTCAAATAAAAGGAAGAAGTTCCTAATCAGACTGCAGTTGCGAACGCAGTGCAGACACTGCCGGCAGCAGGCAGGAGGCTGCGCAGTCCCCATGAGTGCTGCCAGCGCGGTCGCCGGTGACACAGGTGGCCGCCCGCCCGGCTGCCTGGCGGGCCCGGCTCTGGGAGGACTGGTTCAGTGTCAGGAAGCCGGATTCAGCATCTTCTTCACTTCTGTGTAGCTTCTTTTCCAGCTGAGAAACTTTTTTTTTTCTTTTTTAATTTTTAAAAAGAATCACAGCCAAAATAAGACATTAACTGCAAAATCCGAAATGGCTGCGCTTACCCTACTATAAAAACGCGCCCGAGTCCGCTACGCCTTCCCGGGGATCTTGGCCCGCTTGCGCGCGATGGCGTCCTCCACGGCCTTCAGCTGCTTCAGGAGCTCCTCCCGCCGCGACAGCGTGCTGGCCTTCCCGGTCTTGGCGCCCGCGGCTGCGCTGTCTGCGGCTTTGCCGGGCACGCTGGTCACCTTGCTGGAGCTCTTGGACTGCGGTGACAGCTGGCGCTTCCTGCAGGGAGGACGTGGGACAGGAGGTGCTGCGGGGGCGGTGCTGGCCGGGGGGGGCGTGGACACCCTGGGCCACTGCCTGCTCTGTGGGCCGGCCTGGGGCGGCTGACCTTGAGGTCCCTGTGCCCGCGTGGTCGGCCAGGCAGGTGTCTCCCCTGAGGGAGGGGCAGGACTGACACTGTGCTTGGCCAGGGAGGGGCTGGGCCTGTTTGGCAGGCACTCACCTGTCTGCTGGGGCCGCGGGGGCCTTGGAGTTCTGGCCCCTCTGCCGCTCTGGTTTCGGGGAGCTCAGTCTGCCACCTGACTTCCGGTCCCGGGAACCTGGGGATACGGCAGGATGAGAAGCCCACGCCAGCAGTCCGGTTCAGGCGTCAAGGTAGCTCGACAGCTCAGAATGCTCGAGCACTGAGCTATGCGCCCAGCCCTTTTATTGAGAGTCTTGCTAGGTAATTAAGGCCTGCCTCAATCTCACTACGTAGCCCAGGCTGGCCTCAAATTCACAGTGATCCTCCTGCTTCAGCCTCCCGAGTGCTGCGATTACAGGCGTGTACCACCTTGCCTGGCCTTACTGGTGTTGGAAAAGACTGTTTTTCATAAAAAATGCGATGGTGTTAGAATACGATGGTTGAGAAGCGGGTGTGCTGGTGCCCGACCAATTCCAGCGCTCACCAGGCGGAGGGTGGAGGACCACCACTGGCTCGAGGACAGCCTGGGCTACACAGACCCTGGTTCAAAAACCAGGTGAACCCCACGAGAAATAAAACAGCGAATTATTCAGCCTGTTTTCTAGAGGTGCTGGGGTGGGGTCTAGGGCTCTGTGCAATCCAAGCAAGTGCTCACTGTCGCGCTGTACCCCGGTCTCGTTACGTTCCATAAACAGCGAGAAGGGAGCCTGGGGTGGACCCCCTTACCACCCATCCAGGTCAGAGGTCGCCGGGGCGCCCCTCAGTGGTTTTCAGCAGCAGATGGGGTGCCGCCCGTGCACTCCGGGAGGCTCACCTCGGTCTGGGGACAGGGTGGCCCGCTTGGCTGGGGGGCTTTGCCGGTCCTTGTCCGCTGGCTCATACCGCTTCCTGCTTCCTTTGTCGGCTGCCTGAAATGACACAGCCGCTAGTGTGTGGGGCCAGGCTGCCGCCAGGCGGTGTGACACCCGTGGCCGAGCCCTGTTCTCTGCCGTGTCCCTCGGTGTTCGTGCGGGGTGGTGGCAGGGGTGGTGTTGGGACCGAAGCGCGGCCCACCTGGCAGCTCACCTTGTTCAGCAGCGTCAGCTTGATCTCCTTGTGGGCCACGAAGGAGCCCTGCGGGGGCTGCCCAGGGGGCGTGGGGGCCGGGGCTGCGGGCTGCTGCGACGGCTTCCCGCCAGCCGAGGGTTTGGAGGACTTGGGCGGCTGCGTGGATGCGTCCCTTTTCCGCTTTTCCTCCTTAACCCCGTCTTCTTTTTTAGATTTTCCTGCCAGTGGTGAACCCGTCAGGGCTTCCACTGCCCTGTGCACCTGGACACGTCCCCTGCGCCCCGCTGCCCAGCCCGGCCCCGGCCCCACCCTACCTCGCTCCTTCTTGGTCTGGGCGGGGGTGGGGGACCGGGAGCTGGCTGAGGACACGGGGCTGGCCAGGTCTGCGTACATGTCCTCCGAGTCCACACTGTGCACTGAGCTGCTGCTCGAGGTGGCGCTGGACACCGAGGACACGCTGCTCACGCTCAGGGACCTGCGTGGACAGCAGAGCTGAACCCAGCAGCCTCTGACTGGGGGATGCAGGAGGAGCGGCGTCGGGGTGCGGGGATCGAAGGGACCACGTGGGAGGGGAGGCTGAGCCAGCGCGACAGCAGGGCCACGCTGAGCGCTGCAAGGGACCTGGGTTGAGCGCAACCGGAAGCGGTGCCCCTGGAAGAGAAGTGAACTCCGCCAAGGAGAGCACCAAGCGCCGCCAGCCTAGGGTTCCGGGAGGCTGAGGCAAGACGGTTGCTCTGGCCCAGGAGTTTTGGCCAGCCCATCTCAAGGGAAAAAAGGAGACGGTTTTAGCCTGCAGCAAATTAAAGACAAGACGGGGACCTCCCCTCGCGGAGAAGCGCAGGGCAAAGCGGGGCATGCAGCCCTTAGGAGGTGCGCGGGGACTCAGCACAGCCTGGCACAAAGGCCTCGCTGCGCTCCCAAGGCCCTGGCCACCGCACCAGGCATGTGTGTGGGCAGCGCCACCCTTCCTGCCTTTTCTTAAAGATCAGGCTTTAAAACAGCCTTGACCGTTAAGAATCTGGACAAACACGGCAGGAAGGAGAATGTTTGGCCAAGGCCCGGAGCCTCCCGCTGTCGGGGCGGGACTGCGCACAGACCTGGACTGGGAGCTGGAGCCGCTGTAGCTGCTGCCGCTGCCGCTGCCGCTGCCACTGAGCGTCCGCCTGGAACACAGCAGAGAGCGGCTGGCAGGCGGCTGGCACTGCGGCCGCCACCCCGCCGCACACACCGAACCACCCGCTCGCGCCTGCAGTGGCCTCGGCAGGACTGTTTCCCTTCAGAAGTGGCTCCCTCTCAAATCCCGCAGGTACCCACGGGGGCCTTCTCAGGACCAAGCCTGAGGCCTGTGCCCCGACAGTCTCTCTCCAGGGACAGTGGTCACCCACCCCGTGCCCTGGGGACACCAAGGCTCGGCAAGCGGATGTGATGGCCCAGGCTGCAGAGTTCTGGGCTCGGCTTGCTGGCCTCTGTGGCCTGGCCAGGACTCTGGAAACTAGACTCGGGGTCCATGGCAGCTCTGAGGACATGAACCCCCAGCCCCACAGTCTGCCGCTCACCTCCTGGGGGGCGTCCTGGTCTGCCGCTCCTTCCTCCTGGCTTCCCGGGGGTCTCCAGGTTTGGTGGGCTCGGGGGCAGGGGCAGCAGCCTTGGTAGCCTGCGGGGGCGCTGGAGGAGGGGCTGGCTTCTTCAAGGACTTCTCTCTGGCGGGAGAGGGCAGCTCAGGGTAGGACCAGGCACGTGAGGCTGGGACACGGCTGGAGCCCAGGGTCTGAACTGGGGTTGCCACCCACTCCTGGGACCACTGCCGCCCACACAACTGCTTCCCCAGGCACAACCAGATGGGACAGAGAGGGCTGGGACCTACCCTGCTCTCCCGGCGGGTGGCGCCAGCTCCCCCTTGGCTCTGACGGAAGGTCTGTGTGGGGATGGCGTGGGGGACTGCGATGGGGATGAGGAGAAGGACCGGGACCTGGGGGTGGAGAGAGTGTAAGCGGCCTGCACCACGCTGAGCCCAACTGCAGAGGCTGCCCTGGCCGGAAACTCCCATTTCATGCAGCTCTGCCGTTTGCTAAAAACTCAGAACAGAGGACAGTGCCCACTCATGGGTACCACAGGGTCCATGACGGGCTCTGCGGTGTGAGGCCACAGTTGCAAGGAAATTACGATGCACCGGTTTCAACGTGCGTGCAGACAGCACGCTGAGGACGGGGTGAGGCTCACAGTTTGCTGGCTGCCCTACTTCAAACCGCCAATTCCGGCCGGCAGGGCCAACAGCTGCGGGGAGACGGAGCTGGCCAGGCCCGCGGCCCAGGCGGCCACCTCTCGCCAGCGCGCAGACAGCGGCTGCTGGGAAGGAGCAGGAAGCAGGGCCAGCCTCCCGCACGGCTCCTGCCCCGGCCTCAGAGAGGATGCTGTGGAGGGGGAGGGTGCCCGGCTGCCAGGGCCCAGGGCCCGAAGGATCAGACACAGAGCTGTCCCACTTGCTGGGGAGGCTGTGGCGGGAAGGGCCTGAGGCGTGGGAATGGTGGAGGGGATTTGCTCAGGTGGCCTGAGGGATTCACTGAGTCTGCAACTGGAGCGTCTGGGTGTCCCCCGCGAAGCCACGCCTCCCATTTTCCCAGCCTGCTCTTCCTTTTGTGAACCTGGGGCCGGGGACAGCACAGGGCTTCCCCGTGTCCTCTGCTGCCGTCGCTGCTATGGCTCTCATCTGCACACCCAGGGCAAAGGTCACACACACCCGTCTCACACACACGGCAAGGTGGCTTCCGAGGTCCACAGTTCCCAAGCGCCGCAGCTTGGCCTCAAGGCCTGATTCTCCTGCATGCTCCACTGGCTCTGCCAGTCTCAACCAGGGACAGCCCTGCAGCTGCCTCGAGGGAGGGCCTGCGTCTCTTCCCAGCCCCCGCTGGGGCACGAGGGCTGCTTTCTAACCCTCTGCGCTGCGCCCCCTGGAAGACGGCAGCCAGGGAGAGGTGCCTGCTGGCAGCCGCATGGGTCTAACTCCCCATGTGTGCCCAGCCTGACTCTCACTGGGTGGGGCCCTAGTATCAGTGACTTGTGGGAGAGCCCGACGGGACGATGGCATGGAGAGGGTCAGGCTGGCCTTACCCACGCTCCGACCTGATTGAGAAAAATCACCTCTGACGGGGTGAGAGGGTGGGACCACGCTGTCAGCGGCCCTGGGCAGGGAATGCTGTGTGGGTACTGGCAGAATTTTGTCAAAAACTCTACATGTGTCTACCTCACCAGGAAAATACAACACAGTTGGCTTGAGCAGCTAGACTTCAGGACGACGGCCCTTTCTCCACGGCAGTATGGGCTGCATTTCGCACTGGCTCGGGGTGGCTGTGTGGCCACTCCCCCCAGGGTGCGGGGCTGTGCGCACCGCATCACACCACCTCTCCGGGGCTGCACGCAGGCTCCCGAGAGCTGCCCTCGGCCGGGACCTACCTGGACCGGCTGCCTGAGAAGGAGCTGTGCCTGGACGAGCGGCTGGAGTAAGAGCTGTAGGACGAGGACCGGGACCGGGACCGCGATGAGCCGGAGCCCGAGTAGGACGAGGACCGTGAGGACGACCTGCAGGCCAGGAGGCGGCGATGTGAGTGGGTGTCTTTGGCCACCCCCGCAGAGGCCTGGCGGCGAGCCCTGTCGCTGGTCAGGCCCCTCCTCGGGCTGCTCTCTACCTGGAGGAATTGGAGGCAGAGGCAGAGGAGGCAGAAGTTTTTCGACGCCTTCGGGCGCGGCTGGGAGAGACGGACATCCCGAGTTTCTTCCTGGGAGACTTGGATCGGCGCCATGGGTCCTTCCACTCATCAGCCCGCTTCACCTGGGGCCCTGCGGCGGCCTCCTTCTTCGGGGGCTCGGCTTGACGGCTGCAATCACAGGGTCAGCAGGCTTGGCCTCTGCCTCCAGCACGGCAGTGCCGGGGACGCTCGGCGGCTCCTACCTGGGCTGCCCTGGTCCTCCAGACAGTGACAGCGGGAGCGGCTTTCTGGGGCGGGGCTCCTCCAGCACCCATCTTCCCAGCTGGACCCTCAGATGGGGAGTCCGCCCCCCTAGACACGCTTGTCTCTAGTGCTGGCACGTGGTGCAGTCAGCAAGTTAGAGGAACAGAAATGAAGTGGTTTTGAATGGGACAGAAAGTCTGTGAAGCCACAAACCCAAGTCTCGAACGTGCTGCGTGAGACCTCAGAACACCTGCATCGACCCGCCAAGAGCACAGAAGTCACAGGCCCTTCCTCCAGACCTGTGGGCGGGGGCGCTGAGGGCGGCACACGCCAGGGCCACCTGGACATGCTCAGCCCCTGCCTGGCTGGGCCCGCACAAGAGTGGGTGGGTGCTCAGCAGGCAGGCCCGGGCCCTGGTGCCTTGCTCAGGTGCTGCCCTCCGAAACACCTGCTGTCCACACGGGGCAGCGAAGTGGCCAACTGGGGCCCTCAGCCAGTGATGAGGCTGTTCAATTTCAGTCGGAATTAGACAAGGACTGATTGGCTGACCCGGTGAAGTTCAATTAAAAATCTTGGAAAATACACAAAAGTTAAAGTAAGGCCCTAACACCCATGGCCTCTCACTCCCCAGCGCCCAGCGCAGGTGCCACAGCGCAAGCACACCACGAAAACGTGGTCCTCAACTCCGGTGCCCCAGGCCCTCGCAGCCTCGGCACCGCTGTGGTCTTTACCAATGCAGGCAGGTGCAGAGGGCCTTCACACACGGTCTTCACGACTGTCTTCTTTGGGTGGAAGTCGTGCTCAGAGGGGACAAGCGCCCACAGGCTCAGGCTCCTGGCGCCAACAGCGCTGTGCACCCCTCAAGCCGCACCTCTGGCGGCGGCCAGCTCTGCCCTTCCTGTGCCCTTGCAGGCAGCGGAGGGAGCCTGCCCGTGGCCCTGCGCTTCCCAGACCACATGCTGCAGCTGTGCCTACTGTGTGCGGGGAAGAGCCAGCGTTTTCGGCCAGTGGAGTCGCCCTCCGTGCGGGAGTACTCCCGCCTGAGCTACGCCCCAGCCTGTTTCAAGTCTTGCTGTTTCCCTGGCTGGGCGTGAAGGCCAGTGCCGCCTGTCTTTGCCTCCCAGACAGCTGGGGAGATGGATGCGCTGGGCATGGGCTCTTCCCCTCGTGCGCGATGGTTTCTCTGAGGGGTGTGCAGCTGAGTGCCTGTCCCGTGGGGGGCGGGGGGCAGGGAGCGCCACCCTCACCCCTGCTGCTACTCTGGCGCTGGCTGAGGCCCCTTACCCTGAAGCTGCAGCCCCTCGCGCTGCACAGGGCCGCCCTCCCAACCCCCTGCCCTCCCTGTACCGGAACCGGGCTTCACGGGGGCCCGCAGTGCACTCAGGTCCTCAGGGGCCTGCCTGCATGCACCCCAAGACAGCACGGCCACTGCGCGCAGCTGCTGCTGGTCAAGCATCTCACTGAGGTCCCTGGCTCTCCTAGGTGTCTGTGAGGGACCGCAGTCTCCTTCCTAAAGGGTCCTGCCTGTCACCCGTGCTCCTGCAAAGGGGGCTCTGCACACCAGCCTCTGCGTGTCCCGGCACTGCGCGGGTGACGCGGTGACAGAGACAGCCTGTGGAGGTCCTCAGAACCCCTGCTTCAGCACCAGCCAGCAGCAGGCACCGTCCCCTTCCTGCTGAGGACTCGGTCAGAAGCAACACCCAGCGTGCCAGCTGAGGACGCACTGGGTGAGGTCACTGTTATCTCAGCTGAGGCCCTGGGTACACATCCGGGTGCTGTCTGGAAAAACCGCCCGGCCATTCCGCTTCCCGGTCACAGGCCACCGGGCAGCCACTTTCGCCTTCACACTTCCTGGATGTTTTCATCCCAAAAACACACATGGAAACGCAAGACTGCGGTCATCAGGCCCTCATCGGTCATGGGGAGCAGCACTGCGGGCACGCCCAGGGGAGAGGGAAAATGGGTCCCCACGCCCTTCTGGAGCCGCCGTTCTCTCCCCAGGAAGGGCTCTTCCCTGCCTCTACAGGTGGTCACCGTGGGTGGCACAGAGTCTGCAGCTGCTGGCAGGCAGAGACACTGAGGGAGTCCCAACACCCTCCTCAAGGATGGGCAGCGATGGCCCTCACCCTCCCAGTGCAGAGTGCCCGGGGCCAGGGCCGCCGCCCTCACTGTGAAGGCTGGCACCCACAAGTGCGTGGCCGGAGCGCTGTGGCACGGGATGCTGACGTCTGCTTTCAACTTTCCTCTGCACTGCTCTACGAGGCGAGACTGCCTTGAGAGAAAAAGGCACATGAAGAGCCAGGCCACTTAAGACACACAGCTAACACAGACGGCCGTGTGTGAGGCCGGGACGCTCGCTCTGCTGCGGACCCAGCACCACACACAGCCCAGGCCCAGGCTGCCAACAGGCTCTCCCAGCCGCAGTGCGGAGGAGGCGCCCTGTCGGAGTGATCCGTTGGGGTGACCTTGTGAGCGCAGACCATGCTGAGGAGAACCCTGCAGGAGGCCTCTGTCTGAGGAAGCTCCTTCCCTAGCTGGCAGCACACACTTATCTCCCCGCCTGTGCCCAGGCTGTGGCACCTCCCTGAGGGGCAAGGGTCGCTGCACAGAGGCCGTGCATGCGGGGCAAGAGGGAGTATGAGGTGCCAGTGACGCAAGGTGGCCAGGGCCCACGTGTGTCTGGAAACTCCAGCCCGGGCAGCTGCCAGGTTTGGGGCCAAAGGAGACGGCTCTCTTCTAAAATCAACAGTTAAGCACCCAGAAAGATGGAGAAAGCGGGGACTCGAGGTGTGGGGCAGCCAGCTCCACGCTGCTTCCTGGAGAGGCTGGCATGCCTCCCGCAGCACCATCCTGTCCCCCGCCATCCACTGCCATCTCGGGGGTGCAGGCCCAGGGTGATCTCAAAAGTGCAGCTGGGGTGGGACACAGCCTGGGTTTCCAAGGCCTCTCCTGGCCTGGCGTCCCCAGAGCACAGCAGAGGGCTGGCAGCATGACTCAAGGGCAGGCCACGCCGATGACACCCAGTAAACCCCATCAATGTGCTGGCCACAGAGGGCCACGTGCTCCACGGACGGCCCTGGCAAGTGAGGGTTGGGAACACAGGGGCAGGACAGACAGGCCGCCCTCGTGAGGGGACACTGGGTGGCGGAGCCACGCGGCCTGGAGTTCACTAACGTTTCTGAACGGAACCACCAGCAAGTAAATCCAAGGAGCCAGCAGCTAACTTTGGTGACCCAGGCACGCGCACCCCCCGAGCCCACTTAGCTTCTGCAGGGAGAAAAGGAAAAGTCGTCCATGCTACTCCGGCGGGGCGGCACCAGGAGGTAAGAGTGCCGATACCAGCAGGGCCCCTGACACGCCGCCCCCATCACCTCTCCACCTGCCACCCTTGGCGCCCCCAATGAATCCACTGTTGTGACGTTTTATTTTATTTTTTGGGTTTTTTTGAGACAGGGTCTCACCATGTGGTTCACGCTCACCTTGAACTTGCCATGTAGCCCAAACTGGCCTCAAACAGCAATCTTCCTGCCTCAGCCTCTCAAATGCTAGGATTACGGGCATGTGCCACCACACCTGGCCACAGCTGTGACTGTTTTTTTTTTTTTTTTTTTTTTGCGGTACTGGGGATTGAACTCACAACCTCGCACCTGCCAGACAGGCGCTTAAGCCACTGAGCCAAACTCCCAGCCCTGGTTTTTTGAGGCAGGGTCGCACTGTGTAGCTCAGGTCGGCCTTGCTCTCGCGTTGTAGTCCAGGCTGGCCTCGAACTCACAACGCTCCGCCTACCTCAGCCTCCCGAGTGCTGGGATTAAAGGTGTGCGCCACCACGCCCGGCTAGCTGTGACTGTTAACAGAGTAACTCAAAAGACTCAAACACATCCTCACTCGTGTTACACCTGTGGGCACGAACGTCACTGAAGCCGGCGTCTAGGGCTAGACCTGAGGCGCTACCTGCTGATTGACAGGACGTTACACCGCACGCAGCGCCTGTCCTTGACAATGCCAGGCCCAAGGGCTTCCGCCGGCCCGGCCCAGCCCCTCAGCCAGGCGCACAGCACAGGCCTGGGAGGTGGTCAGGATGAGCTGGGGAAGTTCCCTGTGCCACAGAGGCTGTGAGCTCATGGGCAACCCAAGCCCTGGAAACTCTAACTTTGAGCAAGCGCCATCCCTCAGCCTCTCAGGGAGTGCTGGGTGTAACGACAGAGCGGGCGGGAGTGGGTGGCCACAGTGTCACGGACATCCTGCCCTGCTGCCACCCAAGTGTCGTCATCGGGTCTGCTCAGGCAGCAGAGGCAGGCGCGCCCCTTCGAAGCCCACAGCCTCAGCCTCCTGAGCGCTGTCCCAGCTGTCAGACAGCTGTGGCCCACGTGGGACTAGCACTGGCGTGGCTGATGGAGGGCCAGCTGCACTGGGGAATCGGGGGGCAGTCACTGAGAGAAGCACTACGTTCCCCCATGGCAGAGGCTGCAGCAGACCCGAGACTCTGTAGTGAGGGTGGCGGCCACTCGGGTGCGGCCCTTCAGGCAGGCACAGGCACAAACAGCAGTAGGTCAGCCCAGCGTGACCCTGAGCGCATATTAAACCGGCCCCTTCACTGTCCCCGTCTTTCCCAGCCTGTCTGCCCACGTGCCAGCCCCAGCCTGACCCTCACACTGGCAGACGAGCGTCGCCCCCGTGTCCAGCCTACTGGGCAGCAGTGCGGGCTCCATGAGGATGAAGAACTAGGGCGGGAACCTGGGCGTGAGGGAGGGAGAAACCTCCCAGGGCACCCAGAGCACCTGCACCAGCTCCAAAGCGCACTCACAGGAAGGCCCTGGCTCCCACGCCCACGCCGTCCCGGGACTCAGCGGTGCACGGATCTCCCCTCCCACTCGTCCCGCAAGGCACCGGTGAGGGGGCCGTGCTGCAGTCTAACAGCAGCCCGCACAGCAGGACGGGCCGCCTGAAGCCTGTGACACTAGGCTGGCCGGGAGCTCCCGACGGGACAGGAGCAGTGGCCTGAGCGGGGGAGGAAGGAGCCCAGGCAGAGCGAGGTGCCGAGCGCACAGAACTCCACACAGCTCGGCTCAGGCCTACGCCCCCACCCCGGGACTCCCCGCTCAGAAAAGGAAGCTCGTCCATGCCCACTCTGAGCAGCTCGGGGCGGCGGGCAGGCAGAGAGAAACAGGAGCTCTGCGCCAGGAGTCCCACCTGTTGGCCCGGCCTCAGACTGGTCGCGGGGGCTGCGGAGCGCAGAGGCGCCTTAGCACAGCCGAGCCGCACCCACAGAGCAAAAGCAAACACTGGAAAGGAATGAAGACATACGGACCCCTGACTCACAGCAAAGAGATTTCAGAAGCCAAACTGGCTAAATTAACACCCCCTCTCCCCTGGGGCTGGCTTTCTAGGAACTTAAAAAATACAGAGTAACCAGCGTCCTTTGAACTCTGACCCAGTCCAGGACCTGATTTTCTTGAAACGCAGCACTGCGAAGCCACGCCCCAGGTGCCCACTGGGCAACTCCGCTGGCTCTGCCTCCTCAGAAAGCTGTGGAGGAGGGAGGCCTCCCTGCCCTCCCGGGGCCCTTCCCCTTCTCACATCTCCCAGCAGCCCTCCCCTAGCTTCCTCCTTGTGGCCCATGATTTCTTCAACTTCGTGAGGTAACGGCCTTGGTTTGGATGGTGCCCGCCATTCTGCCAGCACAGGGATCAGGCTATAAAGAGCCCAGGTGGCCAGAGTCCCTGCCCCGCTGACGGTGGCCAGGTGCCGGGTGGGGGGCCACAGGAGTCAAGCCAGCGTCTCAGAGGAAAAGGAAGGGGCCGTAAGCCCAGCTGGGAGGACACGGTGCCCCCGTTTGGTGTGGACAGCTGTGCCTAACTTCGGAAGGAGCTCAGAGCCAAGCGTCCTGGACCATCCTGGGTCCCAACAGCCGGGCAGCTTCTGGGGCTCACGGGCTCCCAGCAGCCCAGAGGCACTGCCCCCTCGAGGACACGAGGTGCGAGGCGCACTGAAGACACCAGGGCGTCGCAGTCTGTCCGCCTCGCGCCCCGGCGGACTTCCACGCTGCCCCTGGGGGTGACCAGCCCTACAATAGCCAGTCTTGAGGTAAGTGCGTCTGGAAAACTTGTCCCTGAGCCAGAGGAGCTCCCAGCTTCTTGGAAACAGGTAAGAACAATCGCAAGGCCTGGGGGAAGAGTCCGGGCCACAGTAAGCACGTCCACGTTACAGGCGCAGGCTCGCTGTGCGACATGACGCCTGGAGACCCATGCAGGACAAGGCCCGACCGCTCGGCACCGACCCAGTCGTATTCTGTGCTTCTGAGACCAAGGGCTCGACAGGTAGAAAACAGCCACTTTTGGACAGATAAAGCAGACAGAGCGAGTTCTCTTTTCAGAAATCCACCTGCAACTTAGTCAATCCTTCAACATTCAACTGAGCACATAAGGCAGAAAGAGGCTACCACAGGCCCAAAGTTCCATGCCACATTCGCCCTGTGCAGGCCCTGGGACAGCACCAAGACCAGTCCACGCTGACGCAGCACCAGGCCGCCCGAGTTACCTGGAGGGCAAGAGCAGGTGCGGAGACCTGGCTGGGCAGAGCTGAACTGAGCCTGGAAGCAGGGAGGGCAGCGACCAGCAGGTGTGGCCGAGGGTGCTGTGGCCACCTTCCAGCACACGCCATGAGCAGGCAGCCCGCACTGGGTGCCGTCTAGGAGAAAGGGCTGCCTGCAAAAGCAGGTGTGAAGCCGAGGGTGGTGGATGGAGTGCACCTGCGGTCAAAGCTGCTTGGGAGGCTGAGTTCCGGAGAGGCCCTGTCAGGACACGGAGTGAGGCTCTGTCTCTTTTTTGGCTTTTCTTTTTTTTTTAAAATTTTTAATTTAATTTAATTTTTTTATTTTAAACAAAACGAAAGTAAGAAACCAAAGCAAAACAGTTGAGGCTCTGTCTCTTAAAAGAATAAAAATAAAAAGGTGGGCAGGGGAGTTGCGAGGATGATAAAACGTATCACTCCTTTGTTGCGAGCTACATAAGCTTCTGCATAAGGCCGAGAGTGACCACAGGAGCCCTGCAGCACAAACTCCCCTGGTGCACTAAGAGGCTGCACCCCGCCCAAGAGGACACCTGGAGCCCGCGCATGGAACACAAGGCTTCCAGACAGGGCAGAGATCTATGTCCGGGGGCGGGTGGTCCCCTCCTGCATGGACAGGAAGTCCTTTCAGAATGCAGAGGCTGAAAATGGGCCGGTGCCCTGAGAGAAGGGGCCCAGGTCTGACGCCACGCGGCGAGTCAGCGCCCCCCACAAATGTGAGTCCAGAGGAGCCCGCTGTCCTGGCAGGCATGGGCTGAGACTTGGATTCTATGCACGGCGCAGGGCATGGGACTCTGGGGGGCTTGGCTCGCACCCTACACTTGGAGCCCCAGTTCTGCCCATGGTGGGTGCTGACACCAAGCTTGTGACCAGACCCACTTGCTTTCCCTCACTCAGCAAGCAAAAGGGGGTTCGAATACCCACGTGCAAAAGAATAATGAGTCGGGTTCCTATCCCAAGCCACCTGAGACATGAGCCTGAAATGGTCAAAGACCCGGGCATGGTGGCACATGCCTGTTATTCCAGCAATCAGGAGGTTGAGGCAAGAGGATTGCCCTGAGTTTGAGACCAGCCTGGGCGACATAAGCGAGCCCATGACCGGCCTGCACTGCACAGCCAGACTGTCTCAAAAATAAATAAGTAAATAAATAAAGAGTCAAAGGCTTCCAAGTAATAGCTAAAACTATGAGACTCCGACACAAAACTGCAGAAGTAAATTTCCGAGCTCTATACAATGGCAACTTAGATGTGACACCAAAGCACAAGCAACAAAACAGACGCAGATGATGGGGGATTGTGTGCTTCTGAGGGCCTTACCAAGAATGCGCACTGACGGCCCAGAGCAGGAGCCCTGAATGCCCCAGCAACCCCTGCAGCGCACACTGCCTCGGGCGAGCAGCCAGGCACGGGAACCACGCGCCACCGGACGCGCACTCGGAGTCAGCCCGTTGTGACTCTCATCGAGGGTCACGCACTGTCCTAGCACCCAAGGATGTTCACACCCAAGAAAGGGCTGAACCACGCCCGACCCTGGCCACCTCCCCCAGGCCCACCACAGTGCCACCAGCAACCGCACCAGGCCATCAGTGGTCCACCAAGACACAGGACGGCAAACGGCTTAGGAAGCCCCAGCTGTTCCGCAGGGAGGCGCCCGGTGCCTGGCCCCCAGCTGGCTAGACGCCTCCTCTCACCAGTGCTGCGGCCAGATGTGCCCTGGGCGGGGCTCTCGGCTCAGGAGTGGCTCAGGAGCAGCACAGCTGCGCACTGGGCCCGGGCAGAGAGCCGTTTCCTCGCCTCGGCGCGTCACGGAGGGACCTCGGGGGCAGCGCTCCGGGAAGGGCCCCGGTGGCCTACCTTGGTGGCTGTGGAGACCGGGGCTTCGGCTTGTCCTTGTCCTTGTCCCGCTCCTTGTCCCTGTCCCGGTCTCGGTGCTGTCTGTCCTTCTCGTCGCGCTTGGCTCGCTCTCTCTCCCACTCCTCCTTCCTCCGCTGCCGCTCCTTGTCCCGCTCGCGCTCGCGCTCCCGCTCACGTTCCCGCTGCCGCCGCTCGCGCTCCCGGTCTCGCTCCCGCTCCCGCTCGCGTTCCCGCTGTCTGTTCTCGCGCTCTCGGTCCCTCTCCCTTTCCTTCATTAAAAACCCAAACACAGGGCCGTGATTAAGGCTGTGCTGCGGAAGCACGGGGAAGGGGCGGTGGGAGCGCAGGGACTGGGTCCCCCAACCTGTGCTACGAAAGAGCTGGGTGCCACCGTAGCGGGCAGTCACCCTGGTCGCCAAACCCAGAGCTCTGCCCCCACAGCCCACGGGAGCACCACTGCTGCTCTCTCCTCGGGGCACGGAGGCTGCTGGGGGGGCCTGCGTCAGCAGGCGGCAAGTGGGAATGGGCGCCCCAGGACACCGCCCGCCAGCGCTGCTCTGTCCACGCGCTGCAGCCAGTGTCACAGCGGAGGAGTCCCATCACGCAGGCACGCAGCACACTGTGTGAAGCGGCTCTGGCCACTTCAGTCCCCGCTGCTGCCCTTGTGCCTTCCCGGCCCTTGGACACAATGGAGGATCTGGGGACAGGCAGGTCAGAGGGTCCAGCCAGGCCCTTCAGGACTGTGGGGTCATCTGCAGGGCGACCACCTAACGGGCCAGGAGCCAAATGCGTGGCTCTGCCCCGAGGCACAGCACCAGCCCTGCGGGGGGGTTTCCCGGGGGTCCTCCCACGCCACCCGGGAACGGGGCCGAGTGGCTCAGTCCGACCGGCCTGCACCGCGCACCCACAGCACGGAGCTGGCAGGGGTGGGGGCACAGTGGGGAGTGACGGGCTCAGGACACTGGGGTCAGCATCTCGTGTGCAACCCGACGGGAGTCGGGGCGCGAGCAGGAAAGCCTCTGTGCAGACCCTCGGATTTAAGCTGGGAGCTGACCTACGCTTGTCCTCCACAAATGATGTGGGCTTGGTTTTAGTACTCTGGGCTCAACTAGTTCTTGGGCCAACAGAATATGCTCACATAAATCCCTGTAAATAAAAAGCTGATTTTTGCTGATAGGAGGACCACAAGTTCAAGGCCAGCCTGGGTAACTAGTGAGACCCTATCTCAAAACAAGGGAGTGGCTGTAACGGGTAGACCAATGACTTACTCGGTAATTATGATATGGCTCTGAGTCTGTGTACTGCACCCTGAAGTTCTCGTACTGGCCACCACGCCAAAACCGTTCTATTTCATAGTCGTAGTAAGGATCCCCGTAAGGCTCAAGTCTGAAAAGGAGCCAATAAGAAGGCACTCATCACTCAGGGACACTACGGTAAAAATCCCACACAAAATGCGAGCAAACAGAGCCCAACACATCAGGAAAAGAATACCCCGTGGCCAGGCAGGAGCTGCTCAGGGATGCAAGGCGTGGTCAGTCTGGGGCCCGGGTCACATGCTGCCCACACCAACAGACCTGAGAAGCCACAGGGTTACAGGCACGGGTGACAGAGATGTCTGATGAACCCTCAGTACCCACCACTCTGGAGTAATGCTCAAGAACATTTTTTTTTTTTTTGGTACTGGGGATTGAACTCACAGTCTCGTGCCTCCCAGGCAGGCGCTTGGGACACTGAGCTAAATCCCCAGCCCTATTTTTTGAGACAGGGTCTCACTATGCAGTTCAGGCTAGCCTTGTGCTCACTTTGTAGCCAGGCCAGTCTTGAACTCACAATGATCCTCCTGCCTCAGCCTCCCAAGGGCTAGGATTAAAGGCATGTGCCACCATGTCCTGCTTCATGCTCAAGAATTTAACAGCAAGGAATGTACACATTCCTAAGAAAGTGAGAACACAGGAACTCTATAAAACCACTTGGGAGGCTGAGGCATGAGGATCGCTGTGAGTTGGAGACCGGCCTGGGCTACATAGCAAGACCCTGTCTCAAAAAAAACCTCCCCAAAACCACCAAAACAAAAAAAGTAAAACCCACAGCTTCCCTCTTACTTAGTGGGGACGCAGGGGAGAGGCTTCCTGGGGATCGGGACAAGGCAAGACCATATCTGGGGGCACTGCTAGCGGAAAGGTGGGCAAAAGGAGACAAGAAATGCCTGGCAGGTGTGGGAAAGCAAGCTATCTGGGTTTGCCAGATGTGTGATCTGACACCTAGAAACCTAAACACAACACCTGAAGGTAAAGTCACTTTACACAAACAAGCAAGGAGCCTGGTAAGGCAAGAGGACAAAAACTAAAATTGAAGTCCTGTATCCACAGGCTGACCAGCAGGAGACGGGAGAAAGCGTTACCTGCAGTGCAAGGAGAGAAAATGCTCACAGGTAAACACATTCAGCCCAAAACACAAAGCGCTTACTCCTGGGACACAATGCACAAAGTCAGGTCCCCGTCCACCTCCTGGACCCGAGGGCACCACCCGTGGGCAAAGACAGACGCAAGGCCTGCCAGAAAGCCCTGCACCACGAGGCAGCTCTGAGACAGCACACCCCACCCTCAGGGCACACGGCTGACAGAAGCACGCACGAGGCCGAGCCAGGAGCAAGGGTGGCTCTCACGGGCCAGGGGGACGCCTCACTGAACAGAGGACATCAGCCTCCCGGCTTGCAGAGCTCCCCGGAGTCCCTGCCCACGTGCTCCAGAACAGACCCTCTGACAGCACCTGCGCAGGACAGCACGCCCCTCCTCCGCCCCTTCCCCTGGGTGGGCGGGGGAGCCTGGAGGGCCGCTGGCTGGGAACTCTTCCTGCAGGACCGGAGTGATCTGTCCATTCCACAGAGCCCAGCATCACTCAGTCTGACCTGCAGACACTCATGTGGTGCCCCCGTGCCCAGCAGTCACGTCTGTGGGCGGGACAGGCACACAGCACGCTGCACACCATGCAGGGAGGGGGAGGTCCTGAGCAGGTTTCTCCTTGGGGTGGAAACAACCAGAGCCCATGTGCACGGGTTGGGAGGATGGCTCAGTGGCCTAAGTGCCTGCCTGGCAGGTGGGAGGTTGTGAGTTTGATCCCCTAGTACCAACAACAAAAAAAATCAGAGCCCGTGTACAGCCAGCCAGGGCTTGTGTGTGCACGGTCCCGACAGGAGGGCAGTACCAGCAAACTCCTCTGGGAAGCTGATGAAGTGAAACGGAAATGCTTCCTGCAACCTGCCGCAGACCTCGCACGTGGCCACTTGCTGCCTGCAGCTGCTCCAGGGATAGTGCACGGGGCTACCAGTCTCCTGTGCACATGCTGGGGACGGCACACGGGCTCCTGCGAACACAGACACCTTGCGCCACAGGACCCCAGGCCCAGAGCTCTGGGCAGACGCACACGGAACGCACCCCCTGGTCTGCGGAGAGGAGGCCAAAGGTGTCCTGCCCCACGAGGGCAGCGCAGCCCACATCAGGTGAGAAGCACAGATGTCAGAGAAGTTAGGGGTCTGGAGCTGGGAGTGTAGTGATCACATAACTGAACGGCTTCATCTCAAGAGGACAGAACAAGCCCAGAAACAGAATGCTCGAGTGGGTCAAACCCAGCGGGAAGACTCACCCGGCACGGTCCTGTCCCTACCAGCAGCATACCTGTGCGACAGTCTCCCACCAGCTGCGAGACTGCCAGGCCCTGCCCTTCCTGCCTCTGTGCCACACAGGCTCGCATCTCCCCACCCACTCAGCGCACTCCAGCAGCGGCGCGTGGTCTTCACCTCCGACCCGACAGAGGGGCCCAGATCAGCTCTGAGGGACCGAGGAGAACTTCGTTACCACACGCGGAGGGCCCAACATCAGACTGCTCAGCCCTAGGCCACGTGGCAGAGCTGGCAACACCTGGCTGTGCACTGAGGGCCACAAGCACCACAGAGCCACACACATGGCCTGGGCACTGCGCAGCCTCCACTCAGGTGCGTTTCAAGTCCCTGTCCCAGCCGGGCGACGCAGTTAGGGTATCAAGGACCAACAACTCTCCGGTTCCAAAACCCCTTCTGCCCCACTCGGAATAAGCATGCGCATTCATGGGGGGCTCTGTCGTTCTCCACATACTTAAGTCTCCTGCGGTGTCACGAACAACAGGGTAAAGGCTAAAAAATTTACTATAGTAAAGGACACACTGCCACAAACACCCTCCAAACCCCCTCATTCAAACACACTCATCCCATGATCCTTGCTACTTTCTGAAGCATGCTGGAGTCCTCTTTCCTGAGTTTTTACAAGGTGGACACTGCTGCCAAGTGCCATCCAGGGAAAAGGTGGCCTTGTGGAAACATGACACTGGGTCCTCGTCACCTTATTCACTGGATCTGGCACCATTCCACTTTTGGCTCCTCCTCCAACTCGAAATGACTGTGACGCGCAAATGTTTTGAATCCACCGGGGACACTGAGGCAGCTATTACAAGACGTGAGGCACGACTAAAGACACGGAAGAGGACGCCCAGAGCTGCTGCAGAAAGTGGCAAGGACGACGGGTGTGTTCAAAGTCAGGGGAATCAACGGCAATGCATCTCTTACTGTAATAAGTTTAAAAAAGTTTTGCTCATTCATCGTATTCTCCAATTCCACCTCATACACAAGATCCCACAGTGACCTCGAAGATAGCTGGGCTAGACTGGGCCCTGATGCCGACCGACACTTTCTACAATAATCTCACGCTGTCTACGGGCAGAATGTAATCAGAAAGCTGCAAGTCTGATCTGTGGGCTCCGACCCAGACAGTCTGTGGTGAGTCTGCAACCCCCCACACACAGCTTTTCTTCCCACCTATGAAGAGTTACGGTTGATACACTGTCAACTTGAGAAGTTTACCAATTTAACCACTAGACTCAGCAGGGAGCCAGGGTGCTTACTTTGTAAACATCCTCATTCTGCCCAAGAGGAGGGCACAGAGGTGGTGTGAGTGCTACACCCAGCCTCAGGGAGGGTGCCCTGCGTACAATACAAGGGAGGAGAAGAGGCCTGTTCTTCCCCACTTTTACTCTGGTTGCTTTTACTGTCTTCTGCTGCCTTGAAGTGTTGCCCCAGTGCCATGCCTGCCTTGGAGCCAGTTGATTATGGACGGAAACCTCCACAAACAGTGAGCTAAATAAACCTTTCCTTCCTTCATTTTGGATGTTGGGTGTTTTATCCCAACAAGGAGAGAAAAGTAACCAAGACAATGAGGTTTGCTTTATAAACCAGGACAGTCCATTAAAGAGATTAACCACTAACAACATGGCACAGCGATCAAAACAGTCTTCTGAAATTACTCACTCAGACCATCTGAAATACTTATTTCTGGAATTTCCCATTTAGTATTTCCGAGCGCAGGTAACTGACTTGCAGAATGCAAAGCCCCAGAGGAGAAGCCCGCCACTCCACCCTCTGTGGTGACACCTGCCGCGACTCCACGGATGTTGCACGGGCAGGGGAGCACCAGGGCCGAAACACACACAGGCCACCCACCTCCCTCGCAGCTCAAGATCACAGAGACTGTGATTTCCTGACAGCGTCCTATGTGTACATCTCCTTATGCCAGTGTGGGCCTGAGGGGATGGTGGCTCCGCCCCTGGACCCTGTGCCTGCCCTTGTGCCTCGCCCCCCCAGTGACGTGAGACCTGCTGAGGGTGGCAGTGCACAGGGGCAGCGCAGCCACGGCCACACAACTCTTTGCTACCACGCTCTCACCTCATGACTGCTGAGCACCAGCGAGGGCGGTGCGGGGAGCAAAGAAACAACAGTGTGAGAGCGGCCACGGCTGCTGTGCTCTGCGTCGGTGACAAAGCCAGGCTCCTGGCTCTTGCGACCAGCAAGGGGAGGAAGACAGAGGCAGAAACCCGAGGCTTGGGACCTCTGGGACAGCTGGGAGGACCACGGGGATGCAAGTGACACACGGCCCACACAGAGCGCACACGCTGCACAGGAGCAAGACCCTGGGGTGGGACAGCGAGCAGGGTCGGAATTAGCTCGGGGTGCTTCCGCCTCCAGCAAGGGTGGGTGGCACAGCCCCCCACGGTGCCGTGACCCAGAGACACCTGCTGCCTTTCACAAGGGAGGAAGAGGCAGAGAACTCCTTACGCTGTGTCTCTGGCGTCTCTTGGGACACGAGAATTCCAATCCCGGAAAACCTCATTTTCTTTGTCAAACTCCCGCTCATCTTCACCAATGGTCACCGTGAATCTTTTCTCTTCAAAATCAGGTTCCTGTTCTTTACGAATAGTTGCTTTTTTTAAAACCTACCATGGGAGGAAGAAGAACGTTAACACGGGTCAGAACATGGGGAATGAGTGGCCACCAGTGTTGTGGGGAATAGGACCCCAGTGCCTTTCCGGGTAAGGGCTTAAAGCAAGTGTCTGCCTGCAAGCAGCACGGTGGCCACCACGTTCCATGGGGCGCAAGCGGAGCTGGTCATTTCCCACCAGTGGCCTGGGGACAGGACCAGGGAGCCCCGGAGGGGGCGGCCTTGGGGGTGAGGCCAGGTACAGAGCACACAGGGTGCAGCCGAAGTCTCAGAGGGCGGAGGAAGGGCTGTCTGCACCTCACTTCAGAGGACGATGCAGCACTGGGAACCACACTGGGCTCCAGGCTGCAAGGTGGCCCCTGGGACCGGAGTGGGCATAGGAGAAGCCAAGCAGCACAGGGACTCTGCAGGGAGGCAGGGGTTGGACCCTGGCAACGGGAAACGGGGCTCCTGCCTGGCCTACTGGGGTTTGCTGTTCCCTGGCTTCCCTGCAGAGCTAGAGACCATTTCCTGTTCCTTAACTCTTAAAGGAAACCCAGGAATCTTCCTGTCGCCTCCCCCGAGCTCTCCCTCGGGTGGTGGGGCCCATTACCTCCTTTGCGTGCCGGAGTCCGCGTTCCCAGGCACTCTCTGTTGGGGGCTCAGGAGGAGGTGGAGGCAAAATTTCATCAACTACTGGCCCACCCTATGAAACAACCAGAAGAGAAAGTTGAGAAAGCAAGTAAAACTGTAAAACCTACCAAGACAAAGCATCAACAGAACACAAGCAGGCCCGTGACACTGCTCCCCACCCACGCTGCGTGGGGCCCTGACATGTCGGGGGCTGCTCCTGCATGGTGCCAGCAGGTGCATCTGCAAAGCCAGGTACCAGATGCCCTCCCGGGAGGCACAATGCTGCCTTAGGCTGGGACCCACAGCGTCTGGTGGCCAGCACGCACGTGATGAGGGAACAGGTGTGCACGCACCCACGGGTTGGCAGGCATCAGGGGGTGAGGTCCAAGTGGCGGGGCACCGTTGGGCGGGAAGGGCTCAGCTTTGGTGATGAGGGAGTAGTTCCCCTTGTCGTTCACTCCGGGGTGTATGAACCTACAGTTCATCCCCCAGGTGCAGTTCCCTGTGGAGACAAAGGCAGGTCAGCAAGGGTGGAAGCCTAAGGCGGACGCTGCAGCTGGGCGGGGGCAGCAGCATGTGCTGCGGCCACAGCACGGCCAAAAGCGGCCAGTTCTCCGGCTGGCATGGACTGGGGAGAGGCGGGGGCCAAGCCTGGATGGAGGCCCTGACACTCACGGCACACGTGGGCACACGTGGGCTCCTGTGGTAGGCAGACTGGCAGGACAGGATCCCCTAGAGGGCTCTGATGTTCCAAAGTCACTCTAGAGGCAGAGGCCCAAGACAGACAGAGTAGACAGAAGGTATACACAGGTTCTAGGCAAAGCCTGTGCCATTTTACAACAAGGACTTGAGCAGCCACGGCTTCTCGTGGCCCCTGGTGTCCCAGGGTTCTGGAACCCATGCCTATGGATACCAGGGAGGGCTGCACGGCCGACCGCTGTCCAAGCAAGGATGTGAACAGCCCGGTCTGAGCACAGTGGCCTTGCACGGGGTGCCCACAGATGTGGACAGGCCCTTCACACTGCAATCCTGACTCAGAAACCTATGTACTGAAGAAGAAATCAAAGGGAAGCACTAGGGATGACCAGAACGCGACTGCTCTAGCCCCAGGTGATCTGGACCACAGCTACCCGCAGGGGCACACTGTCAAGAGAGATGCTGTAGTAGTCACACACAAGGAAGGGGAGGAAAGAGAACAGGACATGGTGTCCCTGCAGAGCCACATGGGACGCCAGCTAACAGGGCCCGGCTGGCTTGGACCCCCTGCTCCTGGGTGCTAAGCCAGCTTCCTGCTGCGGTGAAGAAGAGGAAGGCAGCTCAAGGAAGGACAGCCAGCCACTGCCTGACCAAGACCCCACCACTACTCCCCGGGAGACGACCCTTCCCGCATACAGAAAGCCTGGAAGGATGCACCCTGAAGTGTCGGGGCTGGAAAAAGAAAGGCTTTCATCATCTTTCTTAATTTAAAGTCAGTTTGTTAAAAAAAAAAGTGTGGGGTGGACAAAAGGATGTTTTAGAACAGTGCGGTCTTCTGTCTCCCTGGGCGAGCTGTGCCTGCATGTATGAGCCAGGCTCCTAGCGACTCGGGCCTGAAGCCTGTGTCTGGGTGTGGGGCGAGACAGAGGCCAGGAAGGGCGGGGCTGGTGGCAGCCGGGGGTGGAGGACAGCTGCCGCAAACACTGCAGAAATCGCCAGGTGCTATTTTTGGCATATGAGGTTTCAAAAGCAAGAAATGCTCTTTCTCATAACTGGAGGCTGCGTACCTCGGTCCTTCTTTTCTTAATCTTTTTACCTGTGGAAACACTTACTTTACGTACGTGAAAGAAACCATAATAAAACTAATACTGGACTACGTGGAAATAAGAAGTGTCCACACCAACGAGGCACACGGTGAAGTCTCCCTCCTGCCACACTGGAGGAACACATACTTCTCCATTTTTCCCTGGGCATATGGTGTACTCTGTGGACCTCATTTTTTTTTCTATAAACCAAGTATCTACGAAAAGGAACCAGAGTGCTCAACAGCAGTGGTATCAGTGAAACAGTGGAGAAGCCTACCTCGTGGGCTTCAGCAGTCATCAGGGAAGCAAGAGACAGGAGGAGAAGGCTACTCTCTTGTCCAGCAGCTGCTGGTCACAGCCCAGATGTCCAGCCAGGGGCCCTAGGGATCCCCGGAGTGACCATTCTGGGGACAGTGAGCCCCAAGTGTCTGTGGCATGCGGATGTGCAAACTCAGGTGAGTGGTAGGCCCCGAAATGACCGGCCAACACGTGTGGCTTCTGGTTTGTGGGTCATGTGTAAAACATCCTGCCAACAGCTCAGATGAGTGTTTTTCATCCAAAGCCCTAGCTAGAACAGCAAACTGAGACTTGCGGACACGTGGCCTTAACTCACTCATGCCTGCTGGCTTGAACCACTGCTGGTACAAACGGATCCAAGCACTTTTATCAGTCTTCTGACCATTACAGTCAGTAAAAACCCAGCAGATGGGACAGTTACGCATGCACCTCCAGTGGTTCCAGCTGCCTGGCAGTGGGACACACGAACCGTGGCCCTGCTCTGAATGCGTCGAGTCAGGGGTGGTGAGTCCGTGCATGAATGCACAGCAGGCTGGCTGCTTTCTCTGAAAGCTCCACAGGGCTCGCCTTCACAGTGCTAAGCACTTCTTGGTCTCCTTTCCGGTTAGTCTGAGTAACTCTGAACAGGTAATAGACAAAGACTGCAAAGGCAAAACAAAGAGGAAAGCGCTTCGCTTATGTAACACTTCATGAAAGACAAGGAGAATATATGAAGATCTAATAACGAAACCTCGAGGGCAAACCTAAGAAATCGATGACTCTGTACCTGACAAGCTACAAACCTCTGGGCTCACAGAGACCACAGTTAGATGGAGGAAAGTCACAAAGTCTACCCACTGAGACTTCGAGAGACTGCTCAAGAACACACTCCTCTGATCAGGTGTGGTAGTGCACGATTGTAATCCCAACACATGGGAGGCTGAGGCAGGAGGATTGCGGAAAGTTCAAGGACAGGTTGGGCTACATGCAGACAAGGCCAGCCTGGACTACACAATGAGAACCTGTCTCAAAAAGAAAAAAGAAAAGAAAAGAAAAGAAAAGAATACGCTCCAGAAGTAGAGTGTGCTGACAGCGGCACAACTTGACAAAATGACTAAATCCACTGCACTGTCCACTTAGAATGAGTGAATTATACGGCATGTAAATTGTACCACCATAAAACTGTTTTCTTAAAAATAACCTGTGCCTCAGCAAAGAATCAACAAAGGGGACCTCATCCTACTGAAAAGCTTTTGCACAGCCAGACAAACCACCAACAGAGTGAAGAGACAACCCACAATGTGGGAGAAATGTTTGCCAGCTGTCCCTCAGATAAAGGATTACTATCAAGGACATATCAAGATCTCAAAAAAATCAGTCCTCCCAGATTTAAAGACCCAATCCAAAAATGGACATCTGAGATGAACATATACTTTTCAGATGAAGAAGTACAAACAGCAAATAAATACATGAAAAAAAATGTTCAACAGCACTGGTCATTTTGAGATGCAAATTAAAACACTGAGATTCCACCTCACCCCAGAAAGAATGGCTAGTATTAAGAAGCCAACCAATAACAAATGCTGGAGGGGCTGTGGGGAAAAAGGAACCCTTCTCCACTGTTGGTGTGAATGCAGGCTGGTGCAACCACTGTAGAAGTCAGTGTGGAGATCCCTCAAAAAGCTAGGATTGGAGGCACCATTTGACCCAGCTATTTCCTTTCTTGGTATCTTCCCAAAGAATTAAAAACATCCTACCACAGCGATACATGTGCACCCATGTTTATAGCAGCACAATTTATAATAGCCAGATCTTGGAAACAACCTAAATGCCCATCGACTGAGGAATGGATAAAAAAGATGTGGTATTTCTATATAATGGAATACTACTCAGCTATAAAGAACGATAAACTAAGCCGGGTGTGGCGGCACACGCCTTTAACCCCAGCACTCGGGGGGCTGAGGTAGGAGGAACATTTTGAATTCCAGGCTGGCTTAGGCTACAACATAAGCGCAAGGCTGGCCTGAACTACATAGTGCAACCCTGTTTCAAAAAACTAGGGCTGGGAGTTTGGCTCAGTGGCTTAAGCACCCACTTGACAGGCGCAAGGTTGTGAGTTTGATTCCCTGGTGCCAAAAAACCCCCCAAAAAACAAAGAAAGATAAACTAGACAATTTTATAAGTAAATGGATGTGCCTTGAGAACATATTTATTGGTGAAATAAGTAAGTTACACATATGTAAACACTGTACTGTTTCATTAGTGTGACCGGCTAAAGGAAAGATGATGTGTATGTTTATGTATATGTATATAAAAAGGTAGTTAAGGTAGTGTAAAAAAAAAAAAAAGCAGCAGCCCGACAGCCTGCTTTGTCACCACACAGCCTGACCGGAAGTGAACTCAGGGCCTCCCCTCACTGCGCACCTCTGCAGGCTCCGCCTTCCCTTCTATACCGTGCCCCCGTCTTTTTGTCCCAGGAAAGAATGACCTCAGCCAAAGCAAAGACTTAGGTCACATGTGCCTTTACTTTAACTCACCCACTGTGAGCCATTTTGAGTTGACTTTTGGATGTCTTAAGAAATTTTTGATGTGCTATAAGGTTTGGGTTTTTTTTACATGTGGGTACCTAGTTGTTCTAGCATATTTATTGAAGGTATGATTCTTCTTCCACTTAACTGCTTTTGCATCTTTGCCAGAAACCAATTGTCTGTTATGTGGGTATCTATTTTGGGACTTTGTATTAGTACCTTGGTGGTTTATCTTGATATCAATGCTGTTCTGTCAAGATTGGTGTAACTTTGTGATATCATGGGACTGGGGAGGGTTGGAGCTCTAATTTTGTTCCTTTATCAAAGTTATTTAGACTATTGTGAGTCTTTCGTATTTCCACAGAAATGTAAGAATCAAAATGTTAATTTTTATGAAAAATGATGTTGGCATTTTGATAAGGGATTGTGTTTTCTGATCTTTATTATTTTCTTCTATTTGTTCTCGATTTTATTCTGTCTTTTATTTCTAATTTCGTAAGGAAAGACATGAGGGTATTTCATAACTTTCTTCTTTTCTAATAAACATACTTGGTGTAAAACAAAACAAAACAAAACAAACAAACAAAAAAAACCCCAAAACAACCTGCATGGAGCACAGTGGCCCACACCTATTAACCCCAGCCACACAGGGGCCTGAAGCAGGTGGGACGCAAGGTCCAGGTCAGCCTAGGCAATTTAGTAGAACACTGTCTCAAAAACTACAGTAAGAGGCACTCAGGGTGTAGTTCAGTGTTAGAGTGCTCACACAACATGTGCGGCCCCTGGTTCAATCCCCAGCACAGACGAGAGAAAGGAAAAACCCCAGAACTCAAGGGCAAGACTTGATTCGATTACTGTTCTGACTGACTAATGTGAAGCAAAAGCAGCTCCCTGACACGGAGTGCAAGGCAGTGAGTACCTTAGTGCTAACAAGGCCCTGCATTACCATGAGACTAGTTTGGCCTCAAAGGTCCCCTGAAAGGGTCTCCAGGACCCTCAAGGACCACATACCATATCCTGAGGCCTGCTGCTTTAAAAAGAGAACACAGAGGTTCTAAAATATGATGTTTTTCTAAGGCAGATATATGAATGGCCAACAAGCACGTAAGAGAGACGCCCAGCATCACCAAACATCGGGGAAACGCTGCTATGAAAGACAAGCCCAGATCCTAACGCTGCTGGTAAGGACGTGGAGCCCAAAACCCTGGGCACTGCTGACGGGAACATAAACAGTGTGGCCGCTGTGGAAAGGTCTGGTAGTTCCTCCAAACCTTAAACATAAGGCTGGGGGGTAAAGCACTTGCCTAGAACACGCCAGGCCTGGGTCTGAGCCCAAGCGCTGGAGAGCAGGAATGACTGTGTGATGTGCAGTTCCATTCCCGGTCTCTCACCCTGAGGGTTGAAAGCAGGGTCTGGAAGAGATATTTGCACGCTGACATGCACCACACGCGAGGTGGGGCAATCTAGGCACACACTGGGGCGGGGGCGGGTAGAAAACAAAACGCTGGGACGTCGTCCTGCCTTGAGGAGGAAACCCTGGCATGCGCCACTGCAGGACACAAGTGACTCCTGAGGACTACGCTAGAGCAGAAGACAGGCACAAAGGACACGCAGGGGGGTCCCACGTGGGTGAGGTCCCTAACACAGGCACACCCACCCCCAACACAGAGGGGCAGGCAGTGCCGGGCTGGGCAGAGAGAACGGAATCATGGTTGCTGGTCTGCAGTTTCAGTTTTATAGGCTGAAAACGTGCGAGGTTTGCAGGGTGATGACGGTTACACGTGATCTCTATTAAATAACACTGACCCATATACTCAAAGATGGCTAGGATGGTACATTTTATGTCATGTGTATTTTGTCACAATTTTTAAAAAATGCAGCAGAAACAAGGAGCCCTGCCCGTGGGCTAAGCTGGTGGCCCCTCCCAGCAGGACATGTTGGGGACCCACAGCAGGACACGGCTAAATAGCACCGTGTGTCCCTCCACGGCTGGAGCCTTGTGTTGGGACTCACTGGGCGCACTGGAGTCAGCCGTGATACAGTACGGACTCTAAAACAGTTATGAGTCACTGTCCTAGTACATTTTGTTGTCAAGGATCATAAACACTAATGTGTGCACTGTAAATTAATCTACAGATCACAACCTGTCACAGATGGACAGCTGACAAATTTTAAAAAAGATTTTCCAATTAAGATTTCATTCACAAACCATAAAACATCTCTGCCGTTAGCATACAATTCAGTAGTCTTTAGTACGCTTACCGAGCTGTACAACTGTCACCACCATCCAGTTCCAGAACAGTCTAGCACACCAACAAGAAAACCTAGTACTTGTTCACCGCCAGCTCCCACCCTCAGCTGGCACAGTGACCAGTCCACTTCCTGTGCCTGTGGAGTCGGCTGGTGTAGACGTTTCCTGTATGTGCACTCACATGTCGTGGACCTAGTGGGACTGGCTTCTGTCACCCTGCATGTCCCCAAGGCCCCTCCATGCTCCTGCATGTGTCAGGGCTCTCGCTCTTCAGGGCCAAGGAGGGTCTCCCTGTGGACCTGGGCGTCCTGCTCAGCCGCTCGGCAGCCCTGGGCACTGGGCGGCTCCTTTCCCCGGGCCGCTGAGAAGCACGCGCCCAGGAACTCCAGTGTACGGTAGTTTCTCATGGATGATGTTTTCCTCTCTCCGGAACAGGTGCCTACAGGTGGGAACTGCTGGGTCTGCGGCAGTGCTATCCCCTCCTTCTGAGGAATAGCCAGACCATCTCCAAAGAGACCAGCCACGCCATGGCAGGCCAGAGTTTCCGGATGACCATGGCCTGGCCAACACAGCAACTTTGCTTTGGTTTTAAAGTAACTTCTCGTATTACTGAAGGGTTTGTTTCAATTTAACACCAAGCTTATAAACTGCAGGTAAGCAAAAACATCTACATCCAGAAAAATTTCTCATAACCAAGAAAAGCAGATATTTTAGAAAACCAAAAGAAACATTTTCTTTCACACTATACTACACTACAGAATAAACAGAACAGAGGAGAAAGGTAGGAATACTTAAAAACCACTCCTGGAACAAGTGACTGAGCCCGATTAAGCTGTGAAGCATCCCGCTGGCCCTTGCACTGCAGAAAGTCCTGTATGGCCTCGCTCATGGAGACCCAAGCTCAGCTGAGTCCAACCTGGGGGACACCAGGGTCCCACCCTACCTGCCCCGTGTGAGGCAGACCTCCTGTTCTCACGTGCCCAGGTGTCCCCCAGAGATTGTCTGCACTGCTTGTCATGGTCTTGCTTTGTCTATTTTGAGCTTCTGGGGTTCAGCGGTGTGAGGTCTGGAGCCTCCATCCCGGGCTTCCTGCCACAGAGCCATGCACCAGACGGTCACACCGCTGCCTGAGACCAGAGCACTGCACACGCAGTCCGAACTGACTGCACAGACACCTACGTGCATGTGCACAGGTTTTCATCGCTTTCATCTGGAAATCTGAGAGGGCGTGATGTCACTCCACTGAGAAAGAGGTCTTTGGCTTCCATTTAAACTTTCCGAAAAGTCAGAGCTTTAAAGATCTAAGAGAGTACACGCACTGCTGCGCATCGCCAGCTGTGGGGTGGAGCTACGCCACCACTCCTCTGTGGCACACGCCTAGGTCGGCTCTGGGCCCACAGCCCAGGCAGCCCTCCCTGGACGCCCCACACCAGGCCCGCCTGTGTGCACATGCACACACCCCGGAGGAGCCTCTTGGCTTGAGGGACAGGGCTGATCGCAGGCCACACCGGCAGAGCCTGCCCTGGTGGCAAAATGGAACTCCGGCACCCCCTGTGGAAGCTCCTGCCCTTCCCTCCCAACCGAAGAGGAAGGTCCACCTCCACTCTGCCCGCCAGGCCCCTTCCCCGCGTCGTCCCACACATGCTCTGGCTCCAGGAGAAAGAAGTCTGGCCTCCAGAGCAGGGGCCTTTAAGGTACTGAAGAGAGTGAACACAGGATACTTTGTACCTTTAACCTGGTCTCTGAGTGGTATGGAATTTGGTATTGGTGGAAGAGAAGTGGATAATGGTGTCACAACATCTGGAAAAGAAGTACAGGAAGCTCTTGTGAACTTTAGACTGCACGAGCAGGCTGGCCACTGAGCAAAGTCATCTAAGGGCAAGAGAAAACATCTTCCTCCCTGTCCGAGGAAAATGCTCGACTAAGAGAAATGTGCCCAGACTACAGCTGCACATCAAAGAAACCCTTCCCGGCCAGAAATTCTCATTTCCATTTCCGAATTTCTCAAAACTTTACAAAACAGAGCCGGAGCCATGAGGTCCCTGTGCCGAAGGGCTGCGCACCACATGTTAACGTGTTAGTTCAGGTTCTAAGCAGGTTCCACTGGCTGCGGCAGGCAGGCAGGCCGGGCCTTCGGAGCCCTCCCTCGCCACTGTCCATCCAGCCCAGTGAAGGACAGGCCTGACACGCCCTGCGCAAAGTGGCCCCTCTCACAGAAGGCCCAGTGATAACGCTGGTGTCGAGGCGTTCGGCCTTGTGACTTCAGTCAGGCCGTGCCATGGGTGATGGGCCTCTAGCCCAGGCACAGGGACGGCCAGGCGGGCTCCACTCCCGGCGGCCTCGCAGGGAGGCTGGGGTGAGCAAAGACCTCTCCTGGCTGCCAGCACTGCCACCGCCTCCGGCTGCCTGCCCCGGCTGCCATCCAGGCCCTGCAGACAGTTACCTTTCATGAAGAATCGGCAGGTGGGGCGAGGCCTCACCTTCCGGTCACTGGGGTCCTTCACTTCGCCTTCTTCTAAGTCGTCATCCTGGAACAGAGGACACCATCTTACCAAGGTGGACGGGTCTGCCCATGCCACTGCCCCGCCATGCCCAGAGCACAACAGCCGGGCGAGGGAAGCCTTGGGGTCCTCCACACCGATTCCCGCCAATGGTCCCAGTCTTGGATTCCCACCAACACCGAGGAGCTGAGGACCCCAGGGACGGGTATTATACAAACACTCTGAGGGCACAGAGCCCTACACACAGCAGGGGTTTATACTCTTAATGGACAACTTTGGGCAGGAAATGGAAACGTGCTCTTTAACATTTTGTATATTTAAACAAAATCTATAGAACAAAATAAGGTATGTTCCTTACACACTAACTTCCTCCAATTTAAGTCTTGTGAGAACCTGGTGTGGTAGCACACAACACTCTGAGAAGCTGAGGCAGGAAGATAGCATGCTCAAGCTCAGCCTGGGCTACTCAGCAAGACCCTGCCTCAAAACAGGAGAACAGAAAGCAGCTGGAGGTGTAGGTCCTCAGTGTGCAGGCCTTGGCTCGGTCCCTAGTGCTGGGCAAAAAAGCCCTGCAACACCATTTTGAGGCTAGCTCACCCCTAGTTGAGAAACCCTAACCTTACTGTCCAATTCAGGGGAACCCAGCAGCTTGACCAAGACCGAAGCCTGGACCGCACCCCTAGGGGCCTAACTGGCAGAGAGACCTGACCTGTGCTCTGGGGCCCTGTGCCCACAGGCCTGCAGCTGAAACTCTCACCTGTGCCTCTCAGCTGTGCCCTTCCTCAGCCGCCTCAGCCCACACCGGCATCCAGTGCCCTCCTGACGGCCTGGCACCAGAGGAAGAACAGAACGAACATGTCCCCTAAGGTTCCCAGAAGACTAACTGATGACAGAAACCAGGACACCAAGTCCGGGACCTGCACAGACCCGCAGAAGGGGCCTGGTGTGGGAGAGGCCCAGGGGCAGCAGGGCCAGGCCAGTTCACCTCACTCCCCAGAGATGGCCCAGGAGGGGCCGCTCAGGGAAGGCTGAGCTGGTGAAGACACACTGGCCACCACAAGCAGGTGCTCTGCCCAGCTGGCCTATGTCCTATGTGCAAAACCAACCCAAACACTCCGCAAGAGACACTGCCTGACAGGTGTCCACACCAGAAGGACGCTGGCAGCCCACCTGCAATTCAAGTCCAGGAGCGCAGACTGTACAGTTCAGACGGAAAAATTTGAAGGGTTTACTACACAAATTGATGTCCCAAACAAGGAAACTGAACCCCAAAGCAGCCTATCCATGCGTGCAACAAGCCAGGTCCTGAAATGGAAGGAAGTGACGCAACCAGAGGGAGGAGAAGCGGGAAGCTGCCAAGCGAAAAGGAAGACATCCCTGGGCAGAGGCGCCCTGCGGGGAGCTGGGCTCCCAGGAGCCTCGCCATGCTTATCTTTTCATGAACGTAAGAGCTCGGCCGCTCAGGTCTCGCAGGGGACCCAGGGTCTGAGCATGCTGGTCGCGCCCCCGACCGTGCAGCAACACCTCAGCCCCAGGGCGTCCACTTCTGAAAGCCAGGCAGACCGCACATTCTTCCTCTGACATCGCAGCTCGCCAGACATGCACTTGGCACTCAGCAAAAGGCACATTCCAGGAACTTCAGGTAAAGGACAGGGCCAGAGACGCCAGGAAGCCCGCGGACCCAGGCACAAGCCTTAGCTTCCTCTGTGTTGGAGCAATGTTCCTGGGCACAGGGAGGCGCCTCTCTGAAGGGAGACACGGTGCACCTGGGGAGGTGGCAGCCACCGGCAGGGGCAACAGCACGGACCTGGGCCGAGCAGACAGGAAGCGCTGCCAGTGAGAGTGGGGCACCACACACAAGCTGGTGTGTGCTGTGCAGGGCGCTCCGAGGGTAAAGCTGGGCACAGGCTGGCTCTGCACGTGGTGGCGCTGCAGAACGGACCTGCTGTCCACAGCCACGTCACAGCTCAGGGCTCAGAGCTCTCCATGTTAATGTGTCCCAAAGCAAACGGGAGTTATCTGATTAACCATCACCTATGAGCTGCCTACAGTGCCAAGTCCTGGGGACAGAGGGGACCAGCCAAGGTCCTGGTCTCGGAGACTGTGTTCCTGGGAGGGAGGGGTACAGATGCTAAGGAGCTGCTCAGCTGCAAGGTGACTTGACACAACTCCGCTGCCTCACTCAGAAGCCGTGTGTGCATGTGTGCGTGCGTGAGCCACAGGTGAGCCTACAACAGGAGGTGACAGGGAGGAGTCAGAATGCAGGCTTGGCAAGGGAACCCCGGGAGGAAAGCTGGGCCCTTCCAGAGAAAGTGTGCACCCACGGGGGTTGAGCCACCACCTAGAATCTATCCACCCGACTAGACAACGTATGCCGTTCCCACAGCAGGACTAGCCCAACACATTCCAGGGCCCAGGGTGCTGCATCAGGAAGGAAGCAGTCACCTGCACTGGGGGACACTGAGCTGGGGCCCCACACGGCCTCCAAACAGGGCTCTCGGACCTTCTCGAAAGGGTGCCAGTAAGGCACACGAAACAAGAACACACCACAAGTCCATGTAAACGTCTGAGAGAGTCCAACTCGAGATTCACTCTACTTGTGCTCCCCAGAGGAGTCAGCACGCCAAGACCACAGGGCTGTCCAGGCCGCGCGGCGCGGCCATCTGCCCACAGCCTGCACTTGCAGCGCAGCTGAGCCACCAGTGCCCACCTCCACCAATGCCGCCGCGGGCCCAGGAGAGGTGAACCTGTGAAGCACCCCCAGCAGGCAGCTGAAGCAAGAAGGGCCTGAGGGGGCACCCAGCACACAGGCCACTGCACTTTGGGTGACTTCTCAGAACTCAAAGCCCCGAGCTCACAGGCAGTTACAGATTCGATCTCACCCACACTGATGAACCTGGGCCTCACAGGCTCATCTCCCTTTGCCAGCACCCGGGTGCAGGTGAAATTCCCACTCGGCAGCAGAGACAGCAGCCTGACAAAATTCGGCCAGGCCCTTGGAAGGTCGCGGCATCGAGTTATTAACAGGAAGGGCTTCTTCCAGGTAAGAAAAAAGCCCTCAGCTCCTAGGCTTGTAGCCACACAGGCCCCAGCTTAGGAGCCACAGGCAGGTCTGCAGCGTCTGCACCCTACCACTTAGCCAGCACGGCCACAGCCACAGACTTCCAGAGGTCCCGTCTCAAATCAGACCGGAGGGGCTGGCACATCAGCACCCTTTCCCGAGCAGTGCTCAGCACCTCGCCTACTGTGACAGTGCAGGAGGGCTCGTGAGAAACCCGTGCCACCCCGAGCTACTCAGACCCTTGCATGACCTTCTGAGCACCTCACCCGGGCTCCTCCACAACACTCCTGATCCAAGTTCTTCTAACAAGCACCTGCCCCAGAAACGTGACCTGCTGCGCCTAGGGTCACATGCTCCTCTCACCCCCTCTCAACCCAAGGGCTGGACTTGCAGAAGCTGCCACAGAGTGTGGGCTTCGAGCGGGCGTCCAAAGCGGCCTGCTGGCAGGCAGGTGGGTTTTCTGCACGGGTCTATTTCCCGCCTCAGGTGTCTCCCCGCCCCGCCTCCCACATACTTGTCTGCATCCATGCCCACCCCAGGACGCATCCTGCACCGGCCAGCACCCACGGGGGCAGGAGGCCCTGCCGGCTGGGGCTGTCACTTGTACTCACGTCTATCTCTCCATCATCGATTTCTCCATCATCGTCCTCTTTTTTTTTCTCCTTGGCAGACTCCAGGAGTTCTTTTTCTCCCCCACTCTGGACAGTGGGCTTCCCCTCCTGGGCAGGAGCACTGTCCCCCTTCTCCTCGTCCTCCTCAGCTCCTGCCTTCTCAGCCTCGTCCTCCTGGACGGCAGGGGCTGACTCCTCGGGGACCTCCTCGTCATAGTCCAGTTCATGCTCGTCCAGCTCCCTGGTCACCGAGGAAGCTTCATCTCTGAGGTCACTCGTCCGGTCTTCCTCGCCATTGTCCCCCTCTTCTTCACACGGGGAGCCCGTCTGACCCCTGCTTAGCTCACGCGCCTCAGAGTCCTGGTCCTGAGACTTGGGTTCACTTGCTCTGTCCTCCTCATCAGAGCGGTTCTCCTCCTCCCGGCCCAGTACCGGGGCTGCGTGTTCCTCATCCTCCAAATCGGAAGCCCTTCCCCCAGCTCCGTCCAAATCCGGATCAGACCCACTTTCCCTCAGAATGTCATCATCCGAGAGTGTTGGCTGCTCCTCTTCGTCTTCTGGGGAGCGAGGATCCCGTTCAGGGCTCTCGGCCACATCCATCTGTACCCACGGTTCTGCAAAAGAAACAGAACAGAGACTCAGTAGGCCACATGATGGGGAGTGAACGCTGCCCAGCTCTGAGGCCACACAGCTCTACCCAACACGTGCGCTGCCCGCCGCGAGGCTGGACGCACGACTCTGACACGGCAGGCACGTCCCACTCCCTGCAGTGTGGCAGAATGAGAGGTCCCGGAATGCCTGGCACAGCACCCCACTCTCGCGTGCAGCCGCACACTGAACAGGAGTGAGTGATGAGTTATAGTCTGGGTCCGCACCGAGTCACACTGCCAGTCCTGGCCGGCAGCTGTGGGCCCCAGCAGAGCCTGGGGTGCACGGCTGGAGCCACCCGAGGCTGGAGCCTGCGCCAGGCCATGCCAAGACCTGTGGCAGAGCGTGTAGCCTGCCTCCCAGTGCCTGGGGCCACACAGCAGGGTCCCAACCACCATTCCCACAGGGCTATCTGTCGTGCAGAACTCCGGAGAGAAGTCTACATGTTACATCGTGTGCTCATGTAAAAGACCAACAGTATCGTCTTACAAGATCTCACTTTACTAATTCAGATTTAATCACGACATAAATGTTTTCTAGTTTTCGGGTTTCCAAATCTCACAGGAGCGCTGCTCCATCTGTTGAAAGGGGAGTCAGGCATAAGCCAGCAGTCTGTAAGCCAATGCTGCCCCGCCAGCACTTGGTGACAGGAATGATGTCATTCTTCAGCATGTGAAACTGTTTTCAAGTTTTTATTTAAAATAAGGTGCCATACAAAGTTGACACTCAAAAATCAACAGCATTCCTGTACACGAATAACAAACTCACTGAGAAAAAAATTAGGAAATCAACACCTTTCACAATAGCATCCAAAAAAATGAAATACCTAGGAATCAACATAATGAAGAAAGTAAAAGACTTCCATGTTGAAAACTGCAGTACTCTGAAAAAAGGAGATCAAAAGGGATTTCAGAAAATGAAAAGATAGCCCTTTCTCTTGGGTAAGAAGAACCAACATAGAAAATGGCCATACTTCCAAAATTGCTATATAAAGGCCAGGGATATAGCTCAGCAGCACAAGCACCTTTTACAAAAAAAAAAAAAAAAAAACTTTGCAAAATTGCTATAAAGATTTAATAAAATTCTGATCAAAATTCCAATTGCATATCTCACAGAATTAGAGAAAATAATTCTAAAATTCTTTTGGAACCAGAAGATACCTAGAATACCAAAGGTAATTCCGGGCAACAAAGGCAAGGCAGGAGGCATCACAATCTCAGACTTGAAATTACACTACAAAGCTATTGTGATAAAAACAGCACTGTGCCAGCAAAAAAAACAGACCTGAGGATCAATGGCACAGATTACAAGACGCAGAAACAACTCCAGACACACTAAGCCACCTTATCTTTGACAAAGCTGCCAAACACATTCACTGGAAGAAAGAGAGCCTCTTTAATAAATGGGGCTGGGAAAACTGGCTTTCCACATGCCAGAGATGAAAACTAGACCTGTGTCTCTCACCATGCACTAAACTAAAATAAACATGGATCAAAGATCTAAATATTAAAACAGTAACATTAAATCTGCTGGAAGACAGAATTCATAAAGACGCTGGTGAAGGCAAAGACTTTATGAACAAAACGCTGACTGTACAGGAACCATCACAAAGAATCAACAACTGGGATCTCATCTTAATTAAAAACCTTTTTCACAGAAAGAGAAACCACCAACAGAATGAAGACGCAACCCATAGGGCAGGAAAAAACTTCTGCCAGCTGTTTCTCAAACAAATGTTTACTATCTAGAAAATATAAAGAACTCAAAAAAATCAGACTCCCTTAAATTCAAAGACCCACTCCAAAAACAGGCATCTGAGATGAACACATACTTCTCAGATGAAGTACAAACAGCAAACAAATACGTGACAGCACTGGTCATTCAAGAGACGCAAATTAAAACACTGAGATTCCATCTCACCCCAGAAAGAATGGCTAGTATCAAGAAATCAATCAACAGCTAATGCAGGTGGGCTGTGGGGAAAAAGGAACCCTTCTCCACTGTTGGTGGGAGTGTAGACTGGTACAGCCACTGTGGAAATCAGTGTGGAGATTCCTCAAAAAACTAGGACTAGAGGTTCTATTCAACCCAGCTATTCCCCTTCTTGGTATCTTCCTGAAAGAATTCAAAGCATCATATCACAGCAATATATGCTCACGTTTATAGCGGCACAGTCTGTAATAGCCAAATCTTGGAAACAGCTGGTGAACTGATCATGAAGACGTGGTTTTTTATACAATAGAGTACTACTCTGCCATAAGAAGGATAAGTTTGACACATTTCTAGGTAAATGAATGCACCTTGAGACCATACTCTTAAGTGAAATATATCAGACACATGTGTAAATATCCCATTGTTTCTCTGGTGTAAGAAACTGAAACTGTAAGCAAGGACCAAAATGTATAATGGGTGTTGTGAAATAAAATGTTCAAACGGGGATGGGACGATGGGAGGGGGAGGGGTAAATGGGGAGGGCAGGAATGGGAAACAATTATGTCACACACAGGTACAAACTCTCTATGATGAACAGGATGATCACAGACACCTAATAAAAGATTTTTCTTTATGTACCAATAAAATCTAAATAGAAAAGAAAAAATAAATAAAATATAATGAGGTATCAGGGTCAGGCTGCTGGGTGTCTCAGCAAGACCCAGCCAGAACTCATGTACTCAAGATCACCGGCTGCAGGTCATGTTATCTGCATGTTTCACACATTCTAAGTTCTTGTTAGTTTATGCATCAAAGATAAAAATGTATCTTTTAAATTGCTAAAAACACAGCCTACAGAAAACAGGGAGATCAGTCGGGGTGGTGGTGCATGCCTGTGGAGGCTGAGGCAGGAGGATCGCTGGGAGCTGGGCCACACAGTGAGTTCAAGGCAACCTGAACTGCGTAGTGAGACCATCTCAAAAAAACAAAACAAAACCCCACACCAGGAAGGTGGATTTTTTGGAGATGAGAAGGGAATCTGGGAATGGTAGGGGATGATTAAAGGTGCCACACGTGTATGTACCATTCCCCAAAAATGTTACTTTTATGTACCTTAAACATATACTAATAAAAAAGAAACTAAAATGAAAAATAAATGAATATATGGACAACCTGTTTACCGGTGTAGTATCAAAAGCTGGTATATAATTCTATAGCATAAATATATACTGCTGTTAAAATGACTATTATACCTAAAAACACATTAAAAAATAGCGCTTAAAAGTTACTACTTTGGGCTGGGGATTTAGCTCAGTGGCTTAAGCACTTGCTTAGTAAGCACAAGGTTGTGAGTGTGATCCCTGGCACACACACAAAAAAAGGCACCACTTTGTAAAAACACAATGGTTACCAACAATACAAATTTACAAATCAATCAATCTATCCCAAGTCACTCAAAAGCAGATAGTTGTTTTTGTTTTGTTTTGTTTTGTTTTTAGTTTTCGAGATAGGGTCTCACTATATATCCACAGGATAGCCTTGAATTTATAATTCTTCTGCCTCAGCCTCCTGAGTTCTGGAATTACAGGTGTGCGCCACCATACCCAGCCAGGTTTTTTAAAAAAACTATCACTTTCTGCCTTCTAATTACACTCTGCAGAGGCAGACAGTTGCGGGGAACGCTGGCCCAGAAGCAGCAACCTCTGCTGTCCTGAGAAAGTCGAGGGCCCATGACCCCTGCCTGTGGATCTCCACTGGGCACAGGAGGAGCCCTGGGAACTCAGAGCTCCCAAGCTAGGCAGCGGCCATGCGCAAGGGCCACCGAGGCTGGAGACTTTCCCACAGAAGGCCAGGCTACCGCACAAGCCACGTAAACAGCAACTTAAACTGCAGGTGGCGCCAGTCATTAGCTCTGATTTTAAACGTGCCTGAAACTTAGTATCAGACACAAACTAAACTGCATCTAAAAACAGACACTCCCCAAGGGTCATCTCCTTCACACCGAGACAAGGAGGTGCGGACCAGAGGTGGAAGGCGGGAGGATGCAACATGGCACCCAGGGGCTCTGAGCCGCAGGCCTCGTCCCCCACCCACGGTGCCCGTCAGCTTCTCCTGAGCCTGTAGGAGCTTCTGCAGCTCGTCAAGGTGCTCCAAGTGGCTCCAAGAGCACTTTTACTGTCCCGGCTGTCCACGGGGCCTTCTGGGGTCCTGGACAGCACAGAGAATCCAGTGACAGGGGACCCTCTCCCTGGAAGAGCCTGGACATACAAAACCTCTCCCACCTCAGGGAGTCAAGGCCCAAGACCCAACCCAGATCAAGAGCTCCAGCCTCCTGTCGTTTACTATTCTGCTGCACATCTGCACCTCCCAGGCTGGGTCTCAACAGTTTGTTTACAAGTTTTTATTCTGAGACAGTCTTGCTAAGCTGCCCAAGCTGGCTTGGAACTTGTGATCCTCCTGCTGCAGCCTCCCAAGTAGCTAGGACTGCAGGTGTGCACCAATGCCCAGCTATCGTTTGGATCTTAAAATTCCTCAATGGTCCATGTGTTAAAGTTTTGAACTTCACAGAATGCCAAAGAGACACGCTGAAACACTGAAGAAGTCTGTGAACCCTCTCCCTAGAAGATCCTGTGCCCCTAAAAGTAGTCCTGGGGCCCTGGTCCCTGTCTCTTTTTCTGCACCCTGGCTCATGATAAGGTAAGTGGCCATTTATTTATTTACAGGCAGGGTCTCTCTACGTAATTCAAGCTGGCCTTGAATACATAGTGATCCTCCTGCCTCAGTTTTCAGAGTACTGGGATTACAGGTGTCCATCACCACACCTGCAAGTGACTTTTTTTTGGCAGGGAAGGAGGGTGTTTTTCAGACAGGGTCTTGCTGTGTAGTCCAGGCTGGCCTTGAATTTGCAATGATCCTCCTGCCTCAGCCTTCTGAGTGCTGGGATTACAGGTTGTGTGCAAAAATGCCTGGCCAGGTAAGTGGTTTTGCTTTACCACATAATAGCTTGCCGGCTGGTCAGACTGGCTCCCCAAAACTTCGAGCCACAGTAAACTTTTCCTTTTTATAAGCTGATCACCTCTGGTATCTATTATGTGACACCAGCTGCCACAGACCCTGTAGAGTATGGGGTTGGGAGGAGGGGACTCAGACTCATCACTTTCTGTCACCTGAGCTCAGCACAGGGCTGACACCCTAATCCACCACTGTACAACTCGGTCTCTGACCTGGGACACTTCAGAGAGCACCATTACCAATCCTGACAGGCACGGACAGGGCTGCCCTGGTGCCCTGGGCCGTCCAGTCACTCTGAGGAGCAAATGACAAGTTTCCTTAGAAAGGGGTCACACTGTCTTCTTCTCCCTGGGACCTCCTGAGATTTTTCCATGGAAGACTATACTCAGAGATGAACACTCTTCAGCACAAAATGCGCCAACGAGTCTGTTTATTACAAGCAGCCCAAGTCCCACCTTGTGCACAGAAAGGAGAAGCGGCACTGGGAATCGGGACGGCCTGCGCGCCAGTCCTCAGCTTGGGCAGGTTAACAGTCTCTCTGGGCGTCAGAATCTTCTGTTCTGAGAAAAAGTCTATGTGGCAGATATTTGCCGCTCTGTGCTAGGTGGAGGAGGGGAATTGCACTTCCTATTTAAGGTAAATAACAAAGTGGAGGGTCCACTGGTCAAACTCGACTGACTCTAGTTTACAATTTTTGCTCAGTTTGGTCTTCTAACAGAACCACCTTGTAACTACTGAGGACCCTCAGCAAGGCTTAGCGCTAACCCTTCAGCTCTCTAACCGACAACGCTGAACCTGCCTAAGGAGTGGAGTAACAAGACTCCATCACTGTGTCCCTGCTGCCTATTGCATTTGGCAACGACATCGGATAAACACTTGCTGAATAAAAATCACATTATGTAGGAGCCTGGTGTTCTGTAAGTTCAGGCCTTTAATCCCAGCACTCAGGAGGCTGAGGCAGGAGGATTGCCACAAGTTTGAGGGCAGGTTGGGCTACATAGTCAATAGTTTAAGGACAAACTGAACTACATAGTGAGACCCCTTCTCAAAAAAAAAAAAATAATAAAAACAAAAATTACATTACTTAAGGTGCTGTCATACACCAGAAAGAGATGTCAAATAAATGCCTAATTTTTAGCAAACTATACCAGAACTCAAACACAGAGTCAGTGCCATCTCTCTTCTGATCAACCACCCTGGGAAGCTGCACTCTTGACTCCAGTGGCACTGTCGATGTGCACAACACTTACAGAACTTTTCTTCTCAAAGGACCTTTGCAACCCGCAGACACTCTCCAAGTGCTCACTGTCAGGGTAGCAAATCTTCTTCACACCTGGGTCACTTTGGGAAACTGACATGAAAGGGAGGTAAGTTACCTTGCTCAAACATTAGCTGACAAATTACTACCAAGTCAGTTATAAAGATTCACAGGTCAAGAGCCATCAGTGAAGTACAAGCATAATATTTTGGGACAACTACTTTTAACAGTGTAGTCCTTATTTGAATGCCTAAATTCTGGTATATCTGGTTAAAACTTCCTCACTTCATGGATTAACAACGTGTAAAGGAGGGACAGAATGATTGGTGACTGACATCACCCCCAAAGTGACTAAATCCAAAGACCAAAAAACTCAACAAACAAGTACTTACCTTAAGTTGATCTGCAGCTGTGAAAAGGAGAAAAATCTCTCTAAACATGAGCAAGGCCACAGCTTACTTGCTTGCCTTCTGGAGTGATTCCACAAAGCTTTCTTACCAAGCTTGGTCATCTCCCACCTACAACAGGAGAGGAGTTCCAGGCTTCGGGACACATAAAAGACTGGTCCAGAGCTGGCTGGGCTCCAAACAAACGCTCAACTCGTGAAAGTTAATCATGCAAAAATATCTCCTGCCAGGACTGGGAAGTGGGAGTGGGCCTAGCTCCAGGTCTATCCTGAGAATCCCAACCACTGCACTGGGATAGGCAACACGGTGGAAATGAGACTCACAGGAGACACAATGAGAGGCTGTGACAACCCCACAGCACTTCAGGTGTTAAATTCCTTTTCATTTTCCCTGAAAGGGTCTGAAGAATGACATGCTCTCTCAAATGATTTTGTTAAAAGTTCATTTAAAACGATCAGTCTCTGTGTCCAGTAAACAGAACTGTCAAAGTACTTAAGGAAACTTAAATTCTGGCAGGAGAAACACCGTAAGTCTTGAAGTGCTACCTTCTTTAGCTGAAGTTACTTTACAGGGAGGACCTGGCATCTCTGAGCTTCCAAACAAAAGGGCAAGTAAGTTACACATTCCGAAGAGGCCGGCACGCGTCCTGAAGGACAGCTGGTGCGCCCAATCTGTGCGAACTTGGAAGCTCCGGGAGCAAGTTCCAGCAGGCTCCGGAGAGCTGCAAGTTCTCCGAAGAGCCCATTCACAGTCCGGGCGGACCTCCTCTGGAGTGGACCTGCGTGCCTCCGCTACTCCTTTGTGGTCGACAAACATGTGCCACGCGAGTGGCCCGGAAGAGAAATGACAGCGTCGGGAAAATCAACTCTGCTGAGGGTAGAAGACGGCGCGCGCGAGCGCGGACACCCGGACACTCCGGGCCGCGGACCGGGATCGCGCCTGCTCCGGCGTCCCGCCCCGGCCGGGTTCGCTCCGGCCCGCGGCTGCGCACGGCTGGGGGCGCGCCCGAGCGCTGCCGAGGCGGCGCCGGGCTCCTGGGCCTCGCTCCTGCCGCCGCCGCGGCGGCCTCCTCCCTGCCGCCCGGCCGGCCGGCCCACTTACCTCGGTGCGAGGGCGGGGAGGGGCCACGGCTCCGCTGGAGTTGGGGAGGCGCGGACAGGACGTCCCTCGGCCCTTCCGCTCTTCGCGGGCTCCGGCTTCAGGCGCGACGCGGGCGGAACAAACGGGTTCCACTACCCGCGGGGGCCGGCCATTGTGCGACGTCATCAGGCCGCGACGGCCGACCTGCAGGCCGGCGGGCTGCCCTGGTTTGCCCCGCCTTCTCCCGCGTTTCCTTCCGGCCTCCGCGCGGCCCCGCCCCTGAGGCGCGAGCCTGCTAAATCACCGCTGTAGCGCAGGCGCCACTGGGTAGACCGTCCTTCCGGACCATGTGCTTGTTGCGTCACGTGACGCCCCGGAGCTACGCGCTCGCGAGATCTGTCGGGAAGCGGCGTGGTAGCCCCGGCTTTCGCGAGGTGTCGGGTTTCAGAAGGAGCTCCGTGTCTCTTGCTTTATTAAATAGCAAAGCTCAGCGCATGAATTGCGTGCATTTCGCAATTCGAGTCTGACTTTACATGTCAGTGATCCTTCCGTGGGACTGGGTCGTGCCGGACTTGTGAAGCTGCCGGGTTGGCGGGACGCGCCGTGGTCGCCGGGGTGCCACGTGGGACCCAGAGGCCGCGCCGCGGCAGGTCAGGCCCGGCGTCCTCCTCACCCCCGCGGACTCGCGGGTGCCTTTCGCACCAGCCCCGGCACGTTCCGTGGCCGGACTGGGGTTACAGGGCCCCCGCCTTCCGGCTCCCTCAGCAGCCCCAGCGTGGAAACAAACCAGAGGTGCACAGACCGGCGAGACAATAACACGGGTTCAGCCGCGAGAAGGATGAAGTTCTCACCCGCGCTGAGCGGGAGAAGCCAGGCACAAAGCCAGGGGTTGTGGGATTCCTGGCTGCGGTCTGGGTCTTATGCCTCCCGGGCACATGTGAAGCCACAACCCCACTCTGTCCGCACCTGGAGCCTGTCGAGGTGACTGACCTAGGAACAACGGGCCCAAGGCCGGGGCCCTGATGCCGTGGAATTAGTGTCCTCGTGACAGTTCTGACACGGAGCGCTCTTGCGTGCACACCCTGGCTTTCTTGCCCTCCAGCTCCACCACGTGAGGCTGCAACACGGCCACCAGGTCTGAAACCCGGAGGGGGCCTCCCGGGGGCCCCCGGACCCATGTCAGACTTGCCCCCTCCAAGCTGAGAAATGCAAAGCTGCAAGGGTGTTTTTGTTTCTTATGGCAGTCGGAGTTGATCAATGCGTTCTGTGTCAAATGGCAAATCCATCGTCTTAAAGGTTTCTGGTTGGGAGCAGGAGGATTGGGCTGCTTAATGGGTGCAGCTCACCCCTGAAGACTGTTGTGGAATTAGGTAGTGGTCATACAACTTTGTCAATGTAAGTGGCACTTTAGTTCACAAACTTAATTCTCTCCATGATTCTGGTTGCAAACTGAACTGGACAAGAACTGAATCAAATTTCCCCTTATGGTCAACATTGAGCCTCACCATTGAATTTGATTCGATTCTCGTTTAATTTAGTTTGCAGTCAGAATCGTGGAAACAAATTAGTGAACAGAGGTACCATTATGCTGAAGACCACTGAATTCTGCAGTTTGTAAGGGTCAGTTTTATGGTATGTAGATTATATCTCAAGCTGACATTTAAGAAAAGAAAAGAGGGCTGGGATTTAGCTCAGTGGCATAAGCGCCTGCCTGGCAAGCACGAGGTCATGAGTTCAATCCCCGTACCAAAAAAAAAAAGGGGGGAGGCAGGAAAGGTATGGGGTTGGGTACAAAGTTCTGGAAGGGCAAGGAAGGGGAGGGGCTTTGCCTCCCCGGTGGACCTCGAATTGCCCTTAGTGCTGCCCACCCAGTTTCCACCACCGTCAACACCTGCTGGGGTCCCTGCTCCCGCCTCTGTCACTGCCTGAGTCACCCAGGCCTCAGCTTGACCCCCTCCAGGGGCTCCCTCTGGCTGCCAGATAAGACCTGGGCCTCTGAGTGCAGTGTGCCGTGCCCTTTATGAGCTGGGCCTGCCGGTTGCCTCTCCTGTCAGAACGCCCCCACCCCCAGGCCTCAGTTGCCCCACCTTTTAATCCAGGCCCAGGTCTTGGCCCAGGCCACTCCAACAGCCTGGACTGGATTCCTGCCTCTCCTGTACCCGGATTGCATTTGGTCACTCTCAGGGCCCACTGTGGCCTGACCTCTCCCCAGAGCTGTGTGCCACTGTGCAGGTACAGCCACCCAGGGGTGTCCACCCGAAACCCTGGGGTGGTGGCCGGCGCTGTGCTGCCAGAGATGCCAGGGGCCCCAGGCTCAGAGTGTGCAACAGCCACTGGACTGGGCGCTTCGCCAAGACACCAACGAGGGCTGTGCATGGTGGCACACGCCTGTATCCCTGTGCTCAGGAGGCTGAGGCAGGAGGATCATCACAAGTTCGAGGCCAGCGTGGACTGCATAATTCAAGGCCAACCTGAGCTATATAGCAAGACCCTGTCTCCAAAACCAAAACAAGACATGAACACAGGATATTCATAGGAATCTTTTAGTAATATATGAAAGAGCAGAGGGGAAAACCCCAGAAGTGACCCAAATATTTTCACTTGGTGAATGTGATACTGTAGATGATTATGTTACGATTGTTGAAAATGTAATCTGTGGCTCTAGAGTAGGCAGTGTTTCTACAAGTCAGAGTGAAGCTCCTAAATAACGCTGAGCAAAAGAATGTGAATGGCAGATTGAAATAGAGGTGATTACTGTTACATAATCACGAGCTTTTAGGGGAGGGAACTCACTGCTGCTGGGAGTGTAAATGGTGCAACCATTTCGTGAAAATAAAGGAATAGCTATGGGAATACGACCGAAATTAGAAAAATGCCACAGGAGAGAATTAAGAGTTGAAAATTGCTGGGTGTGGTGGTGCACCCCTGTAATCCCAGACTTGGGAGGCTGAGGCAGCAAGAGTGCCATGAGTTCAAGGCCAGCCGGAACTAATAGCAAGACCCTGTCTCAAAAAAATTGTTTTTTGAAAACAGTTTCTCTCAGGAGTGGGAAATGGGAGGAAGGAAGGGTAGAATACTGGCTCTTTAGTTTTTTTTTTTTTTAAAGGGACGACATTTATTCCTTTTCCAAATGTTATAGTAAAACCAGGTGAAAGAGAGTGGTTTTAGCAATGAGGAAAAAAAAAGTACAAATGTGAGGTTTGGCCATTAAAAATTATTTACAACAATTGGAGGAAAAAAAGACAACAAAAAGTTGTTCCACATTACAGACCTCCCACCCAAAGCCTAATCCTTGCTTACCAAGCCAAAGCGGAGACACAGCTGACTCACAGGCAGGAGGTTTGAACTCGAGTAAGACGTTTATAAAAACACAGCCCAGGTGCCACTTGGCACAGCACGAGAGGCTAAAAACTCAGCACAGGGAAGGCTGGACCCTCAGGGCTTGGGAGTGTAAGCACCCCGTTTCTGGCCGAGGAATCTGGGGATTAGGGTAGACAAAACCTGCTTGGAAAAGAACTGGGGGAGGAAACCAGCCTACGCCTTCTGCAGGGGCGGGACAGGAAGGAGGCGGCCGGGGGCTGCAGCCGCTCATCCCAGCCCAACTTCCCGAGGGTCCCTGCCCTCCTGTACATGACTGTGTAATTACGGCGATGGCCTCATGTGGCGGGAGGCCAAAGGGGGAACCTTACCCTCCTTCTTCCCCTTCGGCCCAAGTTGTTACTGTCCCGTTTGCAAGTGAAGAAAATTCCAATCAGTTCATCGCACGTCACCAGTGCCCGCCCCATGGGCCACTTCCGGTCAGAGGTCATGTAACCCTCTGCCTCTCTGTATCGGGTCGGAGGGGAAGGTCGAACCCCCGAGGGTGGTGGGCTCCTCTCCTCTCCACGTCCTCAGATGAGAAGGCCACTTTCACCTGTTTCCTTCTGTTCTCTATTGCACCAGAAAACTCTTTAACATTTGGTGCTGAAACCCAGGAATGGGCCGTGCGTTAGCTCCCGGGGGTTACTTCTGATTCGGAGCTTCCCCTGCCAGTGAGCCACTTTTCCTTCCTCCCGGACCTGCTTATCTGCTGCTGCTAACCTGCATCCAACACCAGCCCACCTCATTTGTCACAGGCGAGCCACCTTTCCGTCCAGGGTTATCTATCCGATTTCTCAGTCGATAACAGCTCTCATGGTCCTTGGATAACCACGGAAACGCTGTTCTCAGCCTTAGAAATCCGTAAGGTTACGTGGGATAGCCCGTCCGTTGCTGTCCCTGCACAGGGACAGTGACTCTCGTGTTCCTGGGGCAGGCGGCCCGGGGCAGAGCTGTTACTGTCTCGTTATTGGGCTCCCACCCCCACTCTCAGTGAGGCCGATGAGAACGGGTGGGGGGGCCTTCCTTGTCACACTTGCAAGACCGGTGACGACCTCTTTGTTAAGTGTGACCTGGGGCAACGCTCTGTCCCGAGGCAGAGTTGTTCTGTTGGCTCACCTCTAATTTGGTCACCATGGGGAATCCTGTCCCCCAAAACCACATCTCTAGGGGGCCTGGTTTGTAACCTTGGTGCTCTTGTCCTTGAGAAAGCTGTAAAAACTAAAGATCTGATCTTTTACTGCCGGGGGGCTTGGCCGCCCTGCCAGCTTCACGCCAGCCCATGGCCTAGGGGGGGACGTTTGACCCCTCTGTCCTTGAAGATTTATATAACTTTTGCCACAATGGCGGCAAGTTGGCAGGAGTCCCTTACACCCGGGAATTTATCACTTTGGGGACGTGTGCCTCTCTCACTCGGGCCCGTACAGCGGCCCAGACACTCCTGGCTCACTGTGCTCCAGCAGGATCGCCCCCTCCTCCCACCAGACCCCGGACGCTGCGCCTCCTGTCTTCACTGCCCCTCCCTCGTACCCCTGAGCCCGAACAGCTCGGCCTTCTCTGTCGGGGGCTTCTGAGCCCCCGGCCTCATCCTCTTTCCTTTCCTCACGCCCTGCAGTCTCTAACTCTTCCTTCACTTCCTCTCCCCAGTCTCTGGCTCCTCACTCCCCTCAACCTGAGCCGCCTGTCCCGTCGGAGGCCCCGCTTCTATCCCCTCTACTCCTGCATCGCCATTTCCCCCACCGGCTCACCACACTCCCGCTCGTGTGTTCGAACTGCCTAGCAGACCCCACGGTGCTTGGCCGCCGTCTTGCGGTCCCGTGCCACGCGGTCCTCGGCAGCTGTCTCCGTGCAGCTCACGCAGAGAACAGGCGCTATCTTGCGGTCCCTCGTGAGGTGTTCAGCAGCAGTCATGTGGTGGGTCTCACGGTAACCAGTTATAATCTTGTGCTTTCCTGTCACATGGTGACAGATGGTCACTTTATGGTCCATCATCCTGTACCTGCCCAGAGACGCCTGCTGGGCAGTTGGCTCATTGGTGGCCATCTGCACCTCCCACTCCACAGCTGGCTCAGCCTCAATCCCTGTTCCCCCTTCGGGAACAGGCTGGTCCCCAGGGACTACATCACATTCATGTTCCCTTTTCCCTCACTGACTTCTCTCAGATCAGCCATAAACTAGGGTCCTTTTCTGTTGACTCACAAAATTATATTAGAGAGTTTGAATTTATAACTAATTGTTATGATTTACATTTTAAGGGTTTTTATGTGATTTTGTACACTGCCCTCAGCTCACAAGAGTGGGCTCAGCTATGGCAAGCAGCTCGAGAGGAAGCCGATCATAGACATAAAGCAAATACTGCTGAGAATGACCCTGGGCTTGCTGTGGTGCCTGAACAGGATCCTAAGTGGGATTTCTAAGGAGAAGTTTCTTATAAAGTGCATAAGATGCTTAAATGTATAACTGTGGGCCTTAATAAAATAGCTCACAAGCATACTGACTGTAACAAGCTTTTAGAACAAGTCCAAGAGGCTAATGAAAACCCTGCTATGTTCCTAACACATTTTAGGGATGCCCTAATTAAATTTACTAATGTAAACCCAGACTCTCATGAAGGGACAATTGTTATTAACTCTTATTTTATTTCTCAGTCTGCCCCTGACATTCGTACAAAACTACAAAAGGCCAAATTTGGTCCTCAAACCCCACAGGGAGACCTTCTTAATATGGCTTTTAGTGTTTTCAACAGCAGAGATAAAACTCAAAAGGAGGAAAACGAGGCACACACACAAAACTTGCTAAATATCAGTCTGGTCTTCTAGCAGTGGCACTCGGGGCTCCCAAGACAGGTAACCCACAACAAGGCAGAGCTGCCCGAGCCCCTCCCAGACCATGCTTCAAGTGCAGCAGGGAAGGTCATTGGGCAAGAGAACGCCCCAAACCTAGAGCTCCTTTGGGGCCTGCCCTCTCTGCAATCTCAAGGGCCCTTGGAAGAGCAACTGTCTTAGCCGTCAGAGAGCGGGTGAGCCATCCTCTAACTCCTTGCCCTCACAGGAGATCTCGTCACCACCGGATTCATTGCTGGCTAATGTACTTGGACTTGCTGCTGAAGATTGACGGGGCTCAGGGCCCACAGCCCCCATTAAAGTATTCTTCTCGGATCCCCAAGTCTCACTGGAGGTCTCAGGTAAGACACTCTCTGTACTTAGAGATACGGGGGCGTCATATAGTGTTCTTCCTGAGTTTTCAGGCCATTGTAGTAAGTCCTCAGTCTCTGTAGTGGGTGTTGACGGCCAACCTGCACAGCCTCTTCAAACTGGGCCCACTCCATGCAGGCTCCAAGCTGTCTTCTTCACCCGTAGCTTTCTGGTAATACCAACATGGCCCACACCCCTTTTAGGCAGGGATCTCCCCCAAAAGCTTAACTTCTCCCCTCCCTTCTCCCTCCCCACAGCTCTTGTGCCCTGAACACCATCACAATGCGCCGCAAACCCATCCCCGCCTCTACTTCTTCCCTTGTTGATCCCATAGTCTGGGACACCTCCAACCCCACCTGTGCTACCCATGCTGTACCGGTTTTAATTTGCCTCAGAGATCTTTCAGTCTTTCCTTGCATCCCCCAATATCCTATAGCTTCCAAACATCCACGAGGGCTCAAACCTATAATCAAGCGTCTTTTAGACAATGGGTTTCTCAAACCTACCCATTCACCCTACAATACTCCCATTCTCCCGGTACTCAAACCTAATGGGTCTTATCATCTGGTATAGGACCTTAGGGTAATCAATAACGCTGTTACCCCAGTTCACCCAGTGGTGCCAAACCCTTAAACTATGCTCCCTCATATTCCTCCCTCCACCACTCACTTCACAGTCCTAGACCTTAAAGATATGCATAAAATTGCTTTCATACTGTTCTACCTAGCAACCATCTTAGTTCTCTCCACCCCCGGCTGTTTAGTTAAACGTGAGACCCCTCTGGTCTGGGCTCTCATCTCCTGTGTACTGACACAGCCACAGCCCTCCCCGCGCCTCGTCTATAACTTCCCAAGCATGATCCACCTGTCAGGCCTTGCATTTCCCGTGTTTCCCCTTCTCTCCAGTTCAACCCCCGGACCAAGGACGAGTCCTACCTATACTTTTACCCTTTCAGATGGGGGAGTGATGGCCTCCCAACTCCACACTCATTTTTCAGATTCTTCCTCACCATGGTCCTGGTGGAACAACACATTTGGATCATGGACACCTTTCCTTCTGCCTCCCCTGGGTCCTTTAATTATGATAGTGGCCCGCCTCCTCACAGCACCTTGTCTTTTTATTTCTCCAATCTAGGATGCGAGCGTTCACCAACAATAAACTCCCTGTCCTGGCTGAAACACCTGGTACCGGCTTCTACATGGGCATCACCTGTCATCCCGTCAACCCCCCAACCCCAAGGCGACGTCCTGTCCAGCAGGAAGTAGAGAGATTGATGCCCTTTCCTAGCAATTCAAGGATGGGAATGAAAGGTCCTTGCCCTAGTATAAATTACGGTACAATTATGGCAGTGGTCTGATATGGTGGAAGGCCAAAGCAAGAACATTTACCCTCTTTCTTCCCCTTCAGCCCAAATTATTCCTTTCCCGTTTGCACATGAAGAAAATTCCAATCAAGCTGGGCGTGGTGGTACATGCCTTTAATCCCAGCACTCGGGAGGCTGAGGTAGGAGGAGCGTTGTGAGTTCAAGGCCGGCTTGGGCTACAACATGAGCGCAAGGCCGGCCTGAGCTACACAGTGCGACCCTGCCTCAAAAAACTAGGGCTGGGAGTTTGGCTCAGTGGCTTAAGTGCCTGCCTGGCAGGCGCAAGGTTGTGAGTTCGATCCTCAGTACTGTGAAAAGAAAAAGAAAAAGAAAATTCCAGTCAGTTCCTAGCATGTCACCAATGCCTGCCCCAGGCACCACTTCCAGTCAGAGGTCATATAACCCCCCGCCTCTCTGTATCCCATCAGAGGAGAAGGCCAAACCCCCATGGGCTGTGGGCTCCCCTCCTCTCCATGTCCTCAAATAAAAAGGCCGCTTTCACCTTTTCCTTCTGCTTCTCTATTGCGCCAGAAAACTCTAACACTTACTGCAAGGGCGATCTGCAGCTGGCCTAAGAGGGAGACCAGATGGCCGATGGGAGAATCCACAGGAGGGTGAGGAGGACAGGGATGTGGCTGGGAGCGGGCAGCTGGCCCCTTGCTTTCTGGGCACAGGAAGGCAGCCAGGGTCCAGGTCCAGCAGTGACCTCACAAGGGCAGCACAGTTTTTGCAGCTCGGTGAGCACCCGCCTGCCCCCACCCCGCTACTCATTCTGCTCAGCACAGGCTGAGGCAGGGCACTCTCTGTCCCGAGGGAGTAGTGTAGACTGGCTCAGCGACCTGGGCCCTTCCTCTGCAGGGTCTCCTCCCCTGGCCACAGCACCAGCCTCTGCCCCCGTGGCCTGGGGCGCGTGGCTCCCGGGCAGCGCCCTCCTCTCTGCAGGCACCGAGCTCCCCTGCTCCTGCTCTTCCTCTGGGTGAGGAGGCAGAGGAATCCCCCCATCCTCCTTCCAGTTTCTCTTGATGGACAGGTCGCTCAATTTGAAAGGCTTCTTGAAAGAGAATTTCTTCTTCTTGGGGGTCTCCTTGAGGGGGCCTCCCCCTTTGCCTCAGTGCCCTGGCTAGGGGGTGCTGGCTCGATGGCATCACCAGTGGCCCCAGCTGCCTCATCTGTTCCATTCCCGGGGTGAGGCTCGACTCCCCTTCCCCTTGGGGGACAAGTCTTCATTGCTTTTCATGTGGCCGTTCTCGGGTCCCTTGGCCTTGGAGCGGGAAGCACCTGCTGCCTCCGTGGCAGTCACGTCACCTGGGGAGCCTTGGAGCCCTGGCTGCCCGAGACGGGGGTCCACCGTGGGGCACCCGGAGCCGCCCTGGGCTCATGGGTGGGACCGGCAGGCAGAGGGCTGGGGCTGGCACCCAAGGATGGGGGGCATTGGGGGGAAACTGAGCTGCACCCTCGCTCCCAGCCGACTGGCTGGCTGGCCACACCCTGCACCAGAATACCTGTCGTTTTGTTTGAGACAGGGTCTTGCTCTGCAGTTCAGACTGGTCTTAAACTCACTATGTAGCCCAGGCTGGTCTTGAACTCACAGTGATCCTCCTGCCTCGGCCTCCCAGTGCTAGGATTATAGGGGTGTGTACCACACTTGGAGGAAAACCCGCTTCTGTGTGAACTGTATTAACGTGCGTCACACAGGTGATAAAATGTGTAAGAACAGTAGCGTGTGAGCTGTTTTCACAAAGCGCCCACCCACGGAGCCCTGCCCAGCTGCCTGTGCTCTGTGATAAGTGCTCGCCTTTTGCCATGCACAGTGCACATCCCAGGACCCACGACTGGAGACAAGTTTGTTTCTTCCGGCTCCCTTATTCCCAGGAGACGGGCCGAGGCCAGGATTTGAGATCCTGCCCTGGTTCAGCCACACTAACAACCTGGTTCCTTATCTCCTGGTCTTTCTTCCTTTCTGATTAATTGACTGATTGACTGAGACAGGGCCTTGAGATGGAGCCCGGGCTGGCCTGATCCCCTGGCCTCAGCCTCCGAGCGCTGGGATTACAGGCACCGCCCCACCCAGTGTCAACTCCCACTTTCGTTCTACGGTGCGCAGCTGGCTCCAGGAAGGGTGCCTGTGGGCCTGCAGGTGGGCGGGAGGGGCCCCACGGCCCGCGCAGGCCGGAACTCTCAGGGCCCCGTGCCCGTCCCATGCCTGGTGACCCTGGTGCTGGCTGCAGCAGGCCCGTTGTGGGGAGGGGGTCGGGTGGTCTCGGCTCCATGGTCAGCCCTGCTCAGCCTTACTCTGGGGCCCTATGGAGCCGGCCTGTTTTCTGCGGGTGCCCTCGCTCCCGGAGGCTCTCACCGTGGGTGGTGCTCCGGGCTCCAACCAGCCCCACCTCTGGGCCGTGCCTGGAAGACGCCCACTCCGCTCCTCAGCGGGGAAGACTGCTGCCTGTCTGATATCTGCAGCCCTGTGGGCAGAACCACGGTGACCGTGGGGCTCGGTTCACATCTCCGTCCCTTCTAGGCCGCAGGCCCTGGCCCTGCAGTGCCGCTGCGCACTGGCTCGGTGGGTGCAAGCGCAGGGTCGCACAAGGTCTCTCTCGAAGCCGTCTGGCAGGAGGTTGGCTCACGAGCCAGTGGCATCAGAAAGCAGAGCCTTTGCTGGTTCCTCAAGTGGCCACTAGAGGGCGCGCCTCGCAGCCCGGCGGCTGCTCTCAGATGGGCCCAGGCCTAGGCGACCAGGTGGCCTTGCCTGCAGAGCCCCCGCACCCCCGGCTGTGCTCAACAGGGGGCGAGGGGGCACCGCCACCCCCAATCCAAGGGGACAAAGTGGTGAGCGAGGGCAGGGCCGACCACGTGGGCCTGGCTTCCTCGGGCTGTGGGGTGCAGGGGTGAAGCTCAGTCCCCACCGAGCCACTGTCCCCCCAGTCCTGCCCTGCGACAAGGCCTCAGACCCCAGGAGGCTGGGCGAAGAGTCCCTGGCACCCCCGGCCTGGTTCTCTGTTGATCCTGCCGAGCAGGGCTGGCCCTGCCCGCCTGCCGAGCCGACTGCTGGCCAGAAGGAAAGGAAACAGCCGCCCGGCCCAGGCTGGCACTGCCCTCCGTGATCGCAGGTGTCCCAAAGCTCTGCTCTGTCAGCCACCTCAGGCCCCGAGGGCCAGTGCGCCAACCTATGACCCACAGGACGGAGGTCCGCGTGCGGCCCGAGGCGCAGCCGGAGCCTCCCCCGGAAGCTGTCAGCAAAGCTCTTCCTGCAAGAGGGAGATGGTGGTACCCAGTGCCCATCAGCCCAGCAAAGCACCTGGAGGGACTCAGCCCCCACCCACGCCAGGCGGCCCTGTGACCGCCTGAATCAGCTGGGCAAAAGGGAAAAGTTGCCGTGCTCTAGAAGGCCTGGTATAGCCAGGTGTGGAGGTGCACACCTGTCATCCAGGCATTCAGGAGGCTGAGACAGGAGGATTGCTGTGAGATCAAGGCCAGCCTGGGCTACAAAGTGAGTTCAAGGACAGCCTGAACTACATACCGAGACCCTGTCTCAAAACAAACAAACAAACAAAAAGTTGGTGGCGGTGGCTCAGTGTGAAGACCCTCGGTTCAATCCCCAGCACCGCAGAGAAGGAAGAGGAGGGTGCTGGGCAGCTCTGTGCTCGAGCGCATGAGGGGCCACTCAGAGGGGCCACGGCCCAGACGCCCCAGCCTCACGGTCACGGGACACCGCCCAGTGGAGCCAGCCACCTGCAGCGCAGCGACAGACCACAGCCTGGGGCTGCTGTGACTGCACTGAACCCGGGGCTGCAGGGCTCGGAGAACCAGCGCGGCAGGCGCGCCGTGGAGCGTGGTGCCTGACCTCGGGCAGGCCTGGGCTGTGTGGAAAACACAGATAATAGAGCTGAGGCGTGTCAGTCACCAAACGCCCACGCTGGGATACCACAATTAATAAACAAGCAATCATTTGTCAAGAGAACGCCCACAGTATCTGCTTAGTAGCAGTCAGCACCACTCTTCGCGCCTGCACCAGAGGCTGGGTGGAAACACTATTCCCGGGTCACCGCGGTTCACTTGCCAGGTGGCCAGGTGGTACGGGTGGTATGGGTGGTACAGGTGGTACAGGTGGCCGGGTGGTACGGGTGGTACGGGTGGTACAGGTGCGAGGGTGCGGTTTCAACTGGATCCTGCATGGCGCATCCAGCGTCCCTTTCCCTTCGGCCAAGCTCAAAGCCTTGAGTCGGAAACTGTAGCCAGCTGTCCCATGAGAAGTTACAACTTTAAACCCGGGTGTAATCCCAGCACTTGGGAGGCTGAGTGCAAGTTCGAGGCCAGCCTGGGCTACATGAGTTCGAGGCCAGCCTGAACTGCATAGCAAGACCCTGTCTCAAAAAGACAATGACAACAAAAATAGAACAAGGACTTACAGATTCACCGTCTCAGGGGCCGTGTTACAGTGACATCGCCGGCCTCACGGGGCCTCGGCCCAGCCTCTCAGTGCAGCCCCCGCAGCACCGGAACTGTTTAGCCAGCGGTGAGTCTGCCCTGACCTGGTGTCCTGCCTCCATCTCTTCCCGTGCCATCGTCTGAGCCCAGCAGGCGGCTCCTGTCCCCACGCCGTCCGTCTGGGTCGGACCTGTCCACATGGCTCTAGTTTCACCGCCAGCCGCTCCTGACACACCACGATCTCAGGGTGCATGGACGAGGACGTGGTGGCCCGCACCTGCAATCCCAGCTCTGGGAGGCTGTGCCCGTGAGTTCGAGGCCACCCTGGACTGTGAAGCGCGGCCCCGCCTCAGGACAAAAGAGAAAAAAAAAAAAGCACTCAAAGTGTTCACAAACAGCCGTGACCCCGAGGTGGGAGGGCTCTGGAGGGGGTCGGGCGGCCCTGCACCCACCGCGGCTTCTGTTCCCCACCTGCGCCCAGCTCACCTGCCACACCCTGCGGCCCTCAGGGGGCGGCGACCCCTGCTCCCGCCCCGCTCCGCCCCACCCCGCCCTGTCTGCCGGGCTGGGTCCCTGGACCAGCCCCCAGCTCCTAGGAGCAGGAGAGCCGCTGGGCCCATGCGGGAAGGAGTGGAGGGAATCAGCGCTTGGATGTGCATCCGCCTGGGGTTCCTGGCGTCCTGGGGACCCGGGGCTCCAGCTCTGCAGAGGCGACGCCAGGCCGCCCGGCTCTCCCGTCCGCTGCAGCCCCCGACCTCTGCGAGCCTCTGGTTTCTCCTCCACGCGGGCCCGCCCTGCCCTGCACCTGCACATGCGAGTTGCTGCGTCACAGGCCGAGGGCCTCAGGTAAGGACAATCTTTGCCCACCCAGGGCAGTTGCTGTCCCACATGACCATGGGGACGTGTGGACATAGCATCACCTCCCTTGGCTTTGAGAGGACACTCGTCTGCGAGCCAGGCTGGGGAACGGAAGCTGCTCACCCGGGGATGCCGAGGGGGTGTGGAGCTGGGACACGGGGCCCTGTGGCGCTGGCCCTTTCTCTGTGACCTGCGCGGGTGCCATCGCGTCTGCTCTGCCCCCTGCTTTCCGGTGTATGGGGGGGATGGAGCCCCCAAGGCCCAGGCAGTGGACAGTCAGGTGGCAGGAGGGCCCGAGCCGGGGTAAACGCTGGCACCCCAGTCCTGAGCTGGCCACCTGGGGACGGCTGAGCCGGGGTGCACGCTGGCCTCGGCCTGGCGCCGGGTGTGTGGGAAGCGTCAGCACCTCAGTGTCCCCCATGTCCTGTGCGATCGTGACCAGAGCCTTGGGGCAGGCAGCCTGAGCCCGCTGTACCCCTCCCCCTTCCGTCCTTCTCACCACCGTGGCTGGGTTGTCCCGGCCTCGAGAGCTTGGGGTGAGGAAGAGGTCCCCACCCCTCCAGGCAGCCCCTCCGTGAGCAGCCGGGTATGGACCGGGACCCTGGGGGCGCAGCCTGAAGGGCGTGGCTGTCCCTTCTGCCACCGTGCCCTCTGCCCACCGTCCTCCCCTCCCATCTCCGTGTCCTCACTTCCGCTGGGTCCCGTGAGCCACTGCATGAAAAGCCCACTCTGCGCTGAGGGGCAGCGTTGTCCTGACACCCCCATGCCAGAAGCCCCCAGCAGGACCCCCGATGGGCACATCGAGGCCTCACCCGGTGAGGGCAGGAGGCCCAGCGCTGGCCTCACACAGCTGTGGGTGCGCTGGGTAAAGCAGGGCCCTGAAACTCAAAAATGGGCAAAACGAGCCTGGTTTGGGAAGGAAAAGCGCAGGACCCTGGCAGGGCTCGGGCCCGGTGGCAGTGGGCGCCGCCTGGGGAGGGCCTGCGAGGCTGCGTGCAGTTCCAGTCCCTCGTGTTTCCTGTGCTTTTCTCTGTGCGTGTGAAGCTTCACAGCAAAAACGTAAATGTGGGGAGGGTGTCAGGGGCGGCTGGGGTCTCCAGAGCGCATGCTGCTGGCCTCACAGCCAGGTCCCGGCCCTGAGCTCCGACTCCGCCCTGGCAGCCTGGAGCGGGAGTGGCCGTGGGCCCCCCCGGGTGTGAGGTGCCTTCTCGTTCCTGGTTTCTACGCCAGCCAGAACTCCCATCTTTTGCCCCAAGGCTGAGCAGGGAAGCGTGGCGAGCTGTGCAAGTCCCCCCAGGAAGCCCCGGCTTCGGTGGCTGCAGAAGGGACCCTGCTCCTCCTCGCCCACCGGGGGCCTCTGGGCCCCCAGCGCACTGACTGCCAGCCGGGCCCGGAGCTGCTCGGTGAGTGTCTTCTCTCCACGCCTTGGATCCCAGGTCCCGGGGGCCCTCGAATCCCCTTTGAGTCCAGCCCTGGCCCCTTGGCCCTGACCACTCCCAAGCTGGCCTCTTGTGGTCAGGGGGAGCTGTCCTCCTCTAAGCGGCCGAGCGGGAGGTCTCCTGCAGCCCAGTGAACTCCAGGCAGGGAGGGGCGAGAGTCCACCCTCACCGAGCTCCTGCTGGAGAGGCCTCGGGGCGCAGGGCTCTGCTGTGGGCGGGGAGGGGCTGGCGGGCAGCCTGCATCTGTGTGTGGCCACCTGTGGAGGAACAGTCCCCCAGCCCTGATGACCATGGCACGATCACCGTCCTCCCTCCGCCCTCCTCCCACCTCATGCCCACGGTAGCTCTCCCTCACCACGGCCGCCCACCCCAGGCCCTGCAGCCTCCCGGCAGAGCTCCTGTGTCTGGGCAGGGACCGGGGTGGGACGAGCTCGGGCCAGGTGTCCCCGCGTGGTCTGGTTGGGTGCAAGGCCGCGGGTCCCACGGCCTCTGTCCAACGTGGCCACCTGTGGCCCACAGGTACCTTGCTATCTGCCACCCGATGTGGGTGCAGACCACGGGCACAGTGGCCGGGGCCAAGCGGGCGTCTGGGAGCCCCGGCTGTCCACCGCCGGCTCTGGTTTTTCTTGGTGGACCTGAATGTAGGTGAGGGCTGGTGCCTGGAGTGTGGCTCCAAGGTGTCCCACGGCCTCCACCTGTCCATCTACCTGTTGGACTTCGCCATCTTCTTCCTCACGTCGCTGCTGGTGGCCCCCATGCTCTGTGTGCTGTTCCGGAGGACCCCGTTCCCCAGCCCTGGTGGGTGGCCTCCCCCGCCCCTCCCCCATTCCCACAGGAAGCTGGGCAGTGTGGCCTGGGGTCAGATTTCAGGCGGAAGCGGCAGGGCGGGCCCAGGTGCTGAGGGAGACCGAGCTGGCGGCACGCGGTCAGCGCGCACCTGGGGCCCCTTTGCTCCGGAGTCCACCGGGCCCGTGTGTGGTGAGCAGGTGCCGGGACCAGCGGACAGAGGGCCACCACGTGGGGTACCAGAAGTGCAGGTAGACACAGTAGCCTGGGAGGAGACGAGGCTGGGGGGCACTGTGTCGAGGGGAGGCCAGGGGCACCCCAGGAGGGACACAGGGACGTCTCCCGGGCAGAGGCCAGGCCAGAGCGGGAGGTGGGAGGGGCCGCCAGCGGGAGGCCCGGCGGGAGCTCAGGCCCAGGGCAGGATCTGTGGGCGCACGGCACAGCCCAGGTGGGTGTGTGGCATGGTGGCCCAGAGAGACCCAGGCGGGGGCTGAGCAGAGGGGCCTTCCAGGGGCGAGAGATGGGGGCATGTGGGGAGGCCACAGGGAGGCAGAGAGACGCAGACGGACCCGAGCCCATGCCGGGCCGGGGCTGGAGCCGCATGCTCACAATCGGGGTGTCACAGTCCCGGGCTTCTCTGCCGCCCCTCCCAGCGTCCCCACAGTTCCCAGGGCGGCTGCCTGCGGCCCAGCTGGGAGGGCTCTAACTTGAGCCGCTGCCCCATGCAGGGGACCTGGGGTCAGGGAGCTCTCTGTGGGGTTCAGCTGTGTCCCCCAAAACCTCCTCCTTCCTGAGATGCCATGAGGGACCCCAGGCCCCATGGCCTGCGAGCAGCCTCTGGAGCCAGGTAGGGGGCTGGCCAGGCCCTGGAGGCCCCGCTGGGGTCAGGATCATCCTTCTGGGTCACAGCTCACTCTGCGGGTGACAGATGCAGGTTAGGGACCCTGAGCGGTGAGCAGCGCGGTCCCCAGCAGAGGTGAGAGGGTGGGACTGGTCCCCAGGCTGTCTTGGCCGTGGCCTGCTGGGAAGCCGAGGTCTGCAGGGCCCAGGCCAGGGACGCCCCACCCCACCTGGTGGGAACCGTCTGCGACCCACACCCTGTCCCTGCAGGCCACCAGGATGCTGGCTGTGGTCCAGCCGCACGCTGGCGCTCAGCTCCTTCCTGGCCGGGCCCCTCTGGACACCTCCTCCCGGGCGCAGGGCCCCAGAACCCTTCCCTTGGTGGCTGAGGCAGGCCGGGCTGGGGCGGGGGTACCAGGGAGAGGGGCTGGGGGACCCCGTCTTTGCCGGATCCTCTGTGCCTGTGCTGTGCCGGGGACCTTCTCCCAGCGGGACGGCACTCCGGGAGCTGGACGCGTGTGAGCGACGGAGAACCTGGGTCCCTGCTGCCCAGGGACCACCAAGCGATCACCAGCACCTCAGGCGCCGGGGGGACCCGCCGAGGCACAGTGCTTGCGCCTTGGTGTGCGCAGTGGCCACGTCTGGCCAGGTGTGACGGTGCGATGCGGCCACACCTTGGTAATGCTTCTCGCTAGCCGGCCACCTGCCCTCTTCCTGCCTTGGTGGGGGTTTCCTGGGCCAGCAGGAGGCTGTGGTTTTAGTTTAGGCCCAGCCGCGGAGGGCGAGGGGGCGTGGGCTCTGACTGATCGGTGCTGGTGGCCGTGGTCAGCGCCCCACGCCTCCTTGGTGCTCTGGCAGAGGACTTGGCGAGCCTCTGCGGCCTGGGGGAGGAGGAGAACCCGGACGGGAAGGACACGGGTGCCGCGGCAGAGTGAACACCTCTGAGCCCGCCTGCCTGCCCTCACTCCCCACAGGACCAGTGCTGCATACCAGAGGAGCCGCCCTGGTGTCCCCAAGCAGAGGTCACACTGCACGCACCCACCCCGCCTTGCGCCCGGAAAATTTGGTGGCTCCTGCTTTCCGTCTGCGTTGGCCTCGCACAGCCCCCTGGACGGGATCAGAGGGCCCAGCAGCAGGGACAGACCGCACGCAGCGGGGGGGCAGCGCTGGAAGGCACAGGAGGCAGGAGCTGTCACTGCGAGCCTGGCTTGGTGGTCACCGTGCCCCGGGCACCGGGCCGTCTTGGGTGGGGATCTGGGAGCAGCTCACAGAGCGCGGGGGGAGGGTGAGCAGGCCAGGGGTGAGCAGGGCCGTCACCTGGTCGGGTCTGGGTCGCTGAAGGCCCGAGGCAGCAGCTGGCCTGGGCGCTGAGGAGCAAGGGGAGCAGGAAAAGCTAGGGGAGGCCCGTTAGAGCGGGTGCTGTGGGGCTCGCCTACGGTCACACACAGAGCCAGCTGAGGCGGATGGGGGCTCGGGTTAGGAATCCTTAGTGCGGCCCTGGAACTGCGAAAGAGCACAAAGTCTGTCACTGAGCCCCCCTGCCAGACCCCGTGCCCAGCCCCGTGGGACCCCCACTCCGCAGCGGGAGGGCAAGAGGGTTCACCACCACCCCGTCCTGCGGGCTGCCCCAGCCAGCTTCATCCTGTGGTGCTTGAAGGCCTCGGGGTGCTGCCCAGGAAGCCGGGCCCAGGAGGGGGACCCACCAACTGGAAAGGCGTGTCAGAGCCAGGAAACGGAGGCTCAGGGGAGGGGACGCACTATAGGCCACTGAGCAGTGTCGGCCCAGGTCCCTCGGCCAGGCGCTTTCGGGGCAGGGTCTCCCCAGCGTGGGACTCGGGGCTCCTCCCTGGGCGAGTGGCGCTGTCCCCACAGCAGCGGGCCAACAGGCACCTTGGCGGGCTCGTTCCTGCTGGGAAGGTGGGCAAACGAAAGCCACTCACCCACCAGCCCTGCAAGTGCCCGGAACCCCGAATCCCAACCCCGACCTGGGGCTCAGCCACGGCCTCTGTCACCCTCCCTGCCCG